>CAKNYM010038107.1:0-21427 GCA_932195095.1 Andricus curvator | reverse complement strand
GTAAATAACTACAAGTGTGGGCTCACCACACCCGTGATGTAATATTGTGTGGGAACAGGCCCCGCACATTTACTCTGTACGTGACTCATCTGGCATCCGCTTTCACTTTCCTTATTTTCCCATTTGCCACGATTCCCTAAATCTGCGTGCCGGGAACTCAAGGATGCTAGACTAAGTGTAAGAAGTAGGGGGCAGGCCAAATCTGCCCAAAAGGGACCTCTAACCACCTCTCTGGAGGGATGATGTATTCAGTCTTGACTTGAACGTGCTTTAATAAAGATCTTTCGACTTTACTTTGCCTGTCCGAGTCTCATTATTTCACGCCCTGCTGACTACAGATTCAGAAGTGGGATTCGGCTCGCGAAAATGTTATTTTCCGATCAATCACGGCTGCGTGCAATTTTAGAACTTTTTTTCACAATTTTCGGTTTCGAACTTTACGTGCTTTGTGCCTCTTATGAAATGTTGTGCTTTTTGCGACGTTATATGCGTTCTATGAAGCTGTGTGCTTCGCTTTGTGCATCTTAGGAAATTTCGTGCTGTGTGCGTCGTTATATGAATTCTATGAAGCTGTGTGCTTCGCTTTGTACATCTTAGGAAATTTTGTGCTGTGTGCGTCGTTATATGAATTCTATGAAGCTGTGTGCTTCGCTTTGTGCACCTCAGGAAATTTCGTGCTGTGTGCGTCGTTATATGCATTTTATGAAGCTGTGTGCTTAGCTTTGTGCATCTGAAGAAATTTCGTGCTGTGTGCCTCATTAAATGCATTCTATGAAGCTGTGTGCCTCGCTTTGTGCATTTTATAAACTTTTATGGTGTGTGCTCTTGCTTTGTGCAAACCTTTAACCCTCTGTAAAAGTTTTTTTTTGGCTGAGTGCACATTTCAAACATTTTGTGAACTTTATGCAGAAAATTATTATTGTTCGGTATCTTTTTTTTCGGTGTGCAAAGAAAATTCAAAAACAAAACAAAAATTTTTGCGCAGTTTTACGTGGTGTAAGAAGTGAAGATGGCTGCAAAATCCCCAAATCAGTTCACCGTGGTCGAACTTAAAGAAATTTTACGGTCCAAATGTCTCGACGTTACCGGAACAAAAACTGAATTAATACAAAGACTAAATGATCTTGACGAAAATATATGGTTATCTTTAAATGAACATTCAGTTATTACAAATTCAGGGAACATGGATCCTAATCACAGTGAAACCTTAACCAGCCGAACATTGGATCAAGAAAACTCTATCTTGCGAAGAGAGCTTGAACTCGCACAACGAGAAAGAGAACTTTTACGACGAGAAATTGAATTGATGCACAGGACCACGGGTGAATCAAGGAACGAAAGGATTAATGCAAGTACCCATTCAAACAACGTCACCTTGAAAGCGATTGGTGATTTACTAAGTGACTTTTCGGGAAGTGATGGTTCTTTTGACATTTGGGTCAAAAAAGTGGAATTAGTGCGTGAAACTTATTCTATCGAAGATCATGCGCTAAAAATTTTAATAAGTTCAAAATTAAAAGGACGAGCGCTTAACTGGTTTCATTCAAAGCCAGAACATCTTACGTTAAGTGTCAATCAACTTACAGAAAGTATGAAAACTATGTTCGACCAGAGACCTAATAAATTATCTCTACGTCGCGAATTTGAAAAAAGAAAGTGGTGTGCGAGTGAGCCATTTAGTGATTATCATCATGACAAAGTTATCTTAGCAAACAGAGTACCCATTCCGGAAGAAGAAACGGTTGATTATATCGTGGACGGCATACCTGATACTCGGATTCGTACTCAAGCTCGTATGCACTGTTTTAAAACAACCAACGATCTCTTAAAAGCATTTGAAAAAATAACATTGCCAAAATATTACACCGAGGAGCGCGGAATTAAGGATGGCGAAATAAAATCACTCAAACATAAGAGCGACGGACAGCAACGAGAAACAGGACAACAGAGAGAAGCAGCGCAGAGCTCGAGGAGAACAGTGTCGCGATGCTACAACTGCAACCAGCCAGGACATTTAGCACCCGACTGCAAAAAAGAGAAAAGAGAAAAAGGTTCCTGCTATGAATGTGGCAGTACTTCTCATCAAATCAGGGATTGTCCAAAAAAGGAGACAAAGTTGGACAAAACATCTCACCTGGTCCAGATAGCATCCAACAGCAGCTCATCAAACGATAAGTTATTAGATTTAAGTTCAGATTATGATTTAGTACCACCGTATTTGCTACCCTTAGAATTCTCCGTAAAAGATGATGACACTCAGGTGCATCATAAAAATTTAATCATGGGCATGGTCGACTCGGGATCTCCTATTAGTTTAATAAAAGAAAAGTACGTTCCACTTAGTGCACGCACTAATGTGCTGCAACAAGATCATGTTTTTTTCGGAATTAATAACTCTGAATTGCACATTTTAGGAATTTTCAAAACAAAGGTTCAAATTGAAAACGTAGAAACAGAAATTCACTTTGCAGTGGTGCCCGACAAGACCATGACGCATGCGGAGTTATTAGGAAGAGATTTTACGTCACGCGAAAATACAAAAAAAATCATTATTAAAGTCATGCGACTCGAGCAGGATAATAACATTAATTTTATCGATTCACTTATGTCAATCGATTATTTAGATTCGCCATTCAAAAATAATGAAAATTTAAACGTGAATCCCAAAATGCCTCACGATATTGTTATGAGAATCACTGAAACTTTTGAGAATGAGTACAGTCTTAAACCGTCTCCGGAAATACCGGAGCCGGAACCGGAAATGCATATAAAATTAAAACACGATCAACCCATTACTTTTCGACCTAGAAGATTATCTTATGCCGATAAAGAAAAACTGCGCGAAATCTTAGACGACTGGCTCAAAAACGGGATTATTAGACCCAGTAAGTCACCTTATGCAAGCCCCATTGTTTTAATTAGAAAGAAAACAGGAGACATTCGATTATGTGTTGATTTCAGAGAACTTAACAAAATTACAGTAAAAGATAATTTTCCAACGCCTTTGATTGAAGACCACTTAGACTCATTGAAAAATAAAAGATACTTTAGTAAATTAGACTTGAAAAATGGATTTCATCACATTAAAATGGCTGAATCTTCTATTCCACTCACATCTTTTATAACCCCTTTAGGGCAATTTGAATGTCTCAGATCAGCGTTTGGATTGACAAATGCACCAAGAGAATTTCAGCGATATCTCAACAATATTTTTGATCCTCTAATTAGATCAGGGAAAATTTTATTGTATCTCGATGACATTCTTATAGCGACAGAAAACATCGAAGAACACTTGAATATTTTAACCGAAGTTTTCAAAACAGCTCATCGTTATGGCTTAAAATTCCGCTTAGATAAATGCTCATTTTTATACACGGAAATTACATACCTCGGTTACTTGATAAACGAAATCGGTATAAGACCAAGCTTAGAAAATGTTGAAGCGATTGTTAATTTTCCGACTCCAAAAAATGCGAAAGAAGTTCAAAGATTCATTGGAATGGCAGGTCATTTTCGGCGATTCGTACCGAACTTTTCAATAATTGCGAAACCGCTTTACGATATTTTTAAGAAAGACTCTAAATTTAAATTTGGGGAAAAAGAAAATGAAGCTTTTGAATTATTAAAAGAAAAGTTAATTTCGTTTCCAATTTTAGCTGTTTCTTCGCCTCATTTGGAAACAGAGCTACATTGCGATGCAAGCGCAACTGGCTTCGGAGCGATTCTTATGCAGAAACAAAATAATGGAATTTTTCAACCAGTTTCTTATTTCAGCCATCGAACAACACCTGTAGAATCGAAATACCACAGTTTCGAACTCGAAACTCTCGCGGCAGTTTACTCGATAAAACGCTTCCACGTGTACCTGTACGGGAGAAAGTTCAAAATTATCACGGATTGCGATAGCTTTAATTTAACTTTGAAAAAGCAAAATCTTAATCCACGCATTGCAAGATGGGCAATGTTTTTACAAAATTACGATTATGATATCCAACACCGTCCGGGGAAAAGAATGGGACACGTGGATGCGCTTAGTCGTTGCCACAGCGTACTAATTTTAGAAGCGAACACATTCGAGCAGGTGCTATCCATCAAGCAAGATCAGGACATTGAAGTAAAATCAATACGCGAAAAATTAGAAAAATCAGAGGATAAATTCTTCGAGTTGCGTGACGGACTCGTTTATAGAAAATACAAAAACGAGAAACTTCTGTTTTATGTACCGGACTCAATGATCGAAAAAGTCATTCACACATGTCACGACGATGTAGGTCATGTAGGATTTGATAAAGTTCTTCAGAAAGTAACGACAATTTATTGGTTTCCAAATTTAAGGAAAAAAATTAAGAATTACATATCGAATTGCTTAAAATGCATAGAATTCTCGCCGAAGTCTGGTAAAAAGGAAGGTTATTTACATAGCATTCCAAAGAAGGATGTCCCTTTCGACACGGTACACATAGATCATTACGGTCCTTTAGAAAAAACGAACAAAGGGTTCAAACACATCTTATCTGTCATTGATGCTTTTACGAAATTTATTCGCTTGTACCCATGCAAGTCAACAAAAACAGAAGAGGTAATTGCTCATTTAAGTAATTACTTTCGCGATTACAGCGTTCCCAAACGCATTATCAGCGACAGAGGGACTTCCTTCACATCAGGAGAATTTAGCAACTTCTTAGAAGAAAAATTAATTAAACATGTGAAGATAGCAGTTAGTGTACCACGCGCAAACGGCCAGATAGAACGCTTTAACCGAGATTTAACACCTATGTTAGCAAAACTAAGCGTAAGTCCTGAAAAATGGGACAGAGAACTACAAAAAATTGATTTCGCAATTAATAACACGATTTGTAGATCAACTGGCGATACACCAAGTCGGTCATTATTCGGCATTAACCAATTAGGCGATGTTAATGACAAAATAAGAATTTTTTTAGAATCTAAGAATGCGAACGAACGAGACTTACAAGAAATGCGAAATTCTACGGCTAAAAAAATGGTTAAATGTCAAAAAACCAATGAAGTCTCTTACAACGAGAAACACAAAAAACCAATTGATTATAAAATAGGAGGTTATGTGATGATACAAAATTACGACTCGACACCCGGCGTTAATGAAAAACTTAAACCAACTTTCAAAGGTCCCTACATTGTAAAAAAGGTCCTGGAACACGATCGTTATATTGTAAGCGAAATTGAGGGCTTTCAGATAACACAAATTCCTTATAATGGAACCGTAGAAGCTGCCCAAATGAAGCACTGGGTTAGGCCACTTACATTCTAGGGAAACTATGTAATAAAAAGCAATTTGTAGTAGGCGTCGATCCTTGAGCTTCCACAAATGATACTTATATTTTACAAGCATGATTTAGAATATTAGAAAGTGGCCGGGACGGCCAAATTGTCAGAATGGCCGAACTGTGGGAATAGGCCCCGCACATTTACTCTGTACGTGACTCATCTGGCATCCGCTTTCACTTTCCTTATTTTCCCATTTCCCACGATTCCCTAAATCTCCGTGCCGGGAACTCAAGGATGCTAGACTAAGTGTAAGAAGTAGGGGGCAGGTCAAGTTTGCCCAAAAGGGACCTCTAGCCACCTCTCTGGAGGGATGATGTATTCAGTCTTGACTTGAACGTGCTTTAATAAAGATCTTTCCACTTTACTTTGCCTGTCCGAGTCTCATTATTTTACGCCCTGCTGACTACAAATTGGTCGTCGTTGGATGAATTATTCTGCTGTTGATTTCAAATTAAAACATTTTCCGTCGAAACGTTTAAACTATTATATCACAAGGCAAATAAAGAACAAGTAGAATATTGTATCAGGGTTGCCTGAAAACTTCATCTTAACTTCACATTCAAAGACAGGACTTGTAACGTTTTTAACTCAAAATGTTTTATAAACGGAATATAACAAATTCCAAGGAAAATAAAGAATTTGCAAATTTAGTTTGCTTCTCATTTATTTAAAGTTATTTCTCAAGGTATTACATGTCGGTATAATTACTGCGATTTATTAGTTTCAATTTCGAATTTTAAAGAATTCTCCCACCCCACCCTACCGTAATAAATCGTTACGAAATATGCCCCCCCCCCCTGATCTGTTGAGTAATTTAAGTAAAGTCCCGCACCGTGGACAAAACTGTTCTTTACTCCCGGATTAGGACATCAAAAACGATTTCACGAATCGTTCCTCGCATTCTTCGCCTTGCTCGCTTGCCTTTCTCAGCCGTGAATATTGACGCGTGAATATGTTCGAATATGAGAGGAACGAGTTCACGGGACAGCCCGACCTAGAGATCCTCAAGGGAGAGTTGAGACACGTTTCCCCCTCCAATGCTCGCCGCTGTACCGGAACTTGATATTTCACTGCAGCGCGAAAAGTTTGAAAATTGACGTGTAGCGCAATACGTGACAGCACGCGAGCGAGCATTGAGAAATTTTCGTATTTAAGCAAAAGGATTATAAAATGGAAACTGCGTAATGCAGGCCCATTATTTATTATAAATTATTTTTCTTAGTTTTTTTATTTTGAAGCTATGACGTGTGAAGTGTGATATGCGAGATTCGTGATTAATAAATAAGTGAAAAAGAGGTTGTGTATAACCTAGTTTCCAAAGAAAAATATTAACAATATTTTTGTGAGATATAAGTGTTTTGCAAAAATGGTGAATTGCTGTATTTTATACTGCAATAATTCATCTAAGAACGGGTTTTTCCTGAAACAAATTCCACGAGATCCCAAACTTCGAGAATTGTGGATTCAGAATATCAATCGAGCAGATTGGAAAGCAACTGATAAATCATGTGCTTGTGAGGTATAAACACTCCTTTATTTATTAAAGTGAAATAATATATGGTCGAAGCAAAATTTTATTTGCAAAAACTTTAATTACAGGTACATTTCGCATCTGATATGTGGGAAACCGTTAATAATGAAAGGAAGCTCAAGAAATATGCAATTCCAACATTATTTCAGAGTTCACCAGTGAGAAAAAGAAAATTAATTAACACTGCTTTTGTAAAATTGAAGAAAGTGATATGTACCCTGCAATAATTTTTGTAAATATCGATGTTCAAATTTCATGTAAAAAAGAAGCCCTATCACTCACTTGAGAATTTCTTAGCTTTTAACTCATGTATTAATTAACGAATATCAATTTTCGCTTGAAAGTGATTTGTAATTACATTTCGTTTATTTTAAATGTTTAATTCAATGATGTTCTCTTTATTTTGTATTAAATCTGTTGTGGAATGAACACTCTATTTGAAAATGGCGCCATTTTTAGAATAGCAGGATCCGGTACAGCGGCACCAATCAGAATTTGAGTACCCCGCGTCTCAACTCTCCCTTGAGGATCTCTAGCCCGACCCTGTTCACCACAGAAATTCACTTGCGTTGAACAGTAGAGCGGTGGACCCTTCAGTTTCTCCTAGCCTGGAAGCTGAGAAACACTTGGTCCACGCTAATAAGTCCCCGTGATATTTTTAATGGATATTCTGTACAATCCAAGGGTATTGGGTTCTACTTCAAATTCATGCCCGTTATGTAGCAACGCTTTGAATTTCATACATTTCCAGTCGAAATGTTTTCAAGCCGATAAGTGGAATATTTGAAAAAACTTTTGACTTGAAAAATCACAAAGATGAATTTCCCAACAACAAGTTAAGTTGTAACCAAAACAGATGATTTTTAAACCAAATGTTTGAATTTGCAAGCAAAGAGATGAATTTCCAACCAGAACATTGCGAAAAAGTATCATCGGGAAATAATCATTATTATCACTGTGATATAGTGATGTTTCGATAATGAAATTCTCATAATTTTTTGGCGATTATTTTATTCCTATAATGAAAATTAAAATGATAGGCAAAAAATAGGCGTAATTGATATATATTTTCCTACAATACTTTTTCGTAAGGGAATAGTTGAATTTTCAACCTACAAAGATGAATTTCCAAGCAAATACTTTAATTTTAAGTTGAAAAATGTATTAAAAAAAAAATTTTAACAAAGGAGTTTAAGTTTCAACAACAGAAATGTATCTCCAACCAAAAGAAGTTAATCTTTACCAGTGTAGTAAAATTTTCAACAAAATAGTTAAATTTTCAACAAACATATTGGAACCAGAAAGCTGTAAAATTTATCCAGGAACGATCAATTATTAACAAAAAAGTTGAATCTTCAACAGAAACAGATTAATGTTTAGTCAAACAGTTCCATTTTCAATTAAAAAGATGAAATTTCTACCAAAGAAGATACATCCCAAAAAACGAATTTTCAAGAAAATAAATTACTCATAAACCATACAGATGAATTTTTAATGTAGTTGTAAACATTTTAACCAAGTGTTTGAATTTTCAACCATAAAATATGAATTCTGAATTAAAATGGTCGTACTTGATATTTAATGGTACAATAAAAAAAATGTTATAGTGCACATTATATTATTCCTTGAGCAGTTATAAAAGTATGCATTGTAATTTCCTGAATCTTTTATTTTAAAATTATTTTCTGACTTCAATTTCGTAATTTTTGTCGAATTCCAAACCATGATTCTCTCTAGAAACTAGGTAAAATCTGGGCAGTCTTCAGATCTTCATATTCCAAACGAACTCCTAGGCAGCGCCAAGACCGTGACTAGACAGCAAAAAGGTTTGAATGAAATACGTAGCAAAACTGGACATCGACAGTGTAGCGCCAGGCTAGTATTGCGTAAATAGACAGGCTTGAGAAAAACTGTACTGGCTTTCGCATGAGTCAAGACTGTCACGAAATGTTTCCACGGGGGTTGTTTGTTCTTTCAAGTAATTAATAAGCTAGGCTTAATTATCATTTACGCAATCAATAAATAATTACAATAAATTAAACGAATAATTTACGTTGAAATTTTATTTTTTAGAATATTATCAATATAATACATAGCATTATACATATTATAATTATTCTAAATTTAACCCTTTGCGGCATGGTGGGAATACGTATTCCCACCTGTTTTCATACTATTTTTTGCGATTTTACAGTAGTTTTTCATCGATTTAATCGAAATTTATTGTAGTTTTATGATCATAGGAAGTTCAAGTATCAAAATTTGTAGACAATACTTTCAAATCGATTGTTAATTTTTTAATAATTATAAACAAAGTCCAAAAAAACAAGCCAATATTTGATAAAAATTCATTATTAGCGTGAATTTTATCCAGATTTTTGTGAAAGTTTATATACAGGAGTTTTTCGGGTTGCTGATCAAGAATCTGTACTCAGATTTTGAAAATTCAAAATGGCGGATCCAATATGGCGACCGAAAATGGATATTTTTGTGTTATTTGTATTGTTAATTAATGTATAGGGGTTTTTAGATTTGCTAATGATGGATTCGAACTCAGGTTTGGCAAATTCAAAATGGCGGATCCAAGATGGCGTCCAAAATCCGATCTATTTTGTTATTTTGTTGCAAATTAGTGTAAAGGGGTTTATGGGGTCGCTGATTATGAATCTGAGCTTAGATTTTGAAAATTTTTAAATGCCGATTACAAGATGGCGGTCATAATTTGATATATTGTTTATTTTTTTGTTGAAAGTTTATATTTTGGACGCCATATTGAATCCGCCATTTTGAATTTTCAAAATCTGAGTACAGATTCTTGATCAGCGACCCCAAAACCCCCTGTATACCAATTTTCAACAAAATCAAGAAATATTTCAAATTTTGGACGCCATATTGGATCCGCCATTTTCAATTTTCAAAATCTGAGTACAGACTCTTGATCAGCGACCCCAAACACCCCTGTATACCAATTTTCATAAAAACATGTTTCTCTGAAAAATGTATGCTGCAAAGGGTTAATACAAATTTATTATACCTTTACTATATTATTCAATTGAAAGAAAATATTTGTGAAAATCCTTCAAAAAAATCAATCTTAATAAACAGTTCTCATATTAAGATTTCAATCACCTTCAATAATTATTGTTTATTATCTGAAATATGTAATAGTGTATATCTAATTGACGGTTCGGATCAAAGAATGGGTCGCGCGCTCGAAAACGCGGAAAAGTATTGTCCACGCGTCTCGTGATATCCAAATTTTAAAGTTCAAAAAATTAAATTTTTAAAAATATGAACATATAGAAAAGGGCAAGACGGAACTTTTTTATATCTGCAGTTTTTTCGTCCGATGAATATTTTTGATAGTAAAAATGAAAAAGTGAAAAAAAATTTCCCCAAATTCAATTATTTTTTAAAACAAAATGAAAAAAGCAATCAAAACTGCCTATTGTTTAATAATAATTAATTGCAAATTGAGACCGGTCAATAAGCACGTTTTTTTAGTTTCGGCAAAGAAAAGTATCGAGGAAACTTCAGAGTTGAAAGAACTTCCAGTGAGACATTTGTTCCTCACTATTAAAGTAAGATTTTTGGAAATTTGTAGATTGATTCATTAAAAATTGACGGAAATATCCATTATGTAATAAAGCTCACGACGCCGTTTACGATGGCAAGCGCTTCTCAACGTTCGCTTGTACCCTCGCCGGTACTCGCCTATAAAGGACGCGACTTTTCAATAATAATTAAATATTTTAAAACCTGCCTCTTGTCCCCAATTGATAGAAATTCGATTGCTTTATATGTTTTTGACTTTCTTTTGTTTTCAGTGAATTAGCATTTAATTAAAAAGTAGACAATTTCTCCCTTCGCAATTTTTTCCACTCTTTACTTTGTTTTCTTCTTTACAGTAATAAAGAATGTAAACAAACCGTCTAGTGCCTTTGTTTTGAAATTTTCGACGCAGCGCCGTATAACGAATCCTTGGATGTTGAATGTTACTATTAAAAATTGTTCTTGAATTTATCAAATATACCATCGAAAATGAAAAATAATGAAAACGAGCATTCACTGTTGGATTTAAATTCTGGGAACAACCTAATTAAAGCGGGGAAATTTGATAACGAATTTTTAAACAATTCGAACTCATATATTTCTCTGTATAATAATTTCAACAACTAAAATCTTTATTCGTCTTCATTCATCTTTATAACAAACTAAATTCTTTATTACTGTAAAGGGATCATCCATAAATTACGTAAGACGTTTTTCTTTTGTTTATATCGTTGTGTCCTTTTCAACTTCACATCAATTTTATTCTCGTCTTTATTTAAACAAAAGAAAAACGTCTTACGTAATTTATGGACGATCCCAAAGAAGAAAACAAAGTAAAGGTTGGAAAAAATTGCGCAGGAAGAAATTTTTTGCTTTTTAATTAAATTTTAATTCACTGAAAACAATAGAAAGTCAAAAACATATAAAGCAGTCAAATTTTTATCAATTGGAAGCAAGAGGCAGTTTTTAAAATATTTAATTATTATTGAAAAGTCGCGTCCTTTATAGGCGAGTACCGGCGAAGTACAAGCGAACGTTGACAAGCGCTTGCCATCGTAGACGGCGTCGTGTTCTTTATTACATAATGGATATTTCCGTCAATTTTTAATGAATCAATCTAAAAATTTCCAGAAATCTTACTTTAATAGTGAGGAACAAATGTCTCACTGAAAGTTCTTTCAACTCTGAAGTTTCCTCGATATTTTTCTTTGCCGAAACTAAAAAAACGTGCTTATCGACCTGTCTCAATTTGCAATTAATTATTATTAAACAATAGGCAGTTTTGATTGCTTTTTTTTCATTTTGTAGGCATTGCTAGGGTACATTGCATGCGTATACCAAATTTAAAACAGTTTCAATAATATTTAGCTGAGTTTTGACGATTTATGTTTTAAAAAATAATTGAATTTGGGGAAATTTTTTTTCGCTTTTTCATATTTACTATTAAAAATATTCATCTTACAAAAAAACTGCAAATATAAAAAAGTTCCGTCTTGCCCTTTTCTATATGTCCCTATTTTTAAAATTTTAATTTTTTGAACTTTAAAATTTGGATATCACGAGACGCGTGGACAATTTTTCCGCGTTTTCGAGCGCGCGACCCATTCTTTGATCCGAACCCTCAATTATTACTTGAGCATCTATGCAATAATGCAGAGGTCGGCAGCGAGGGGAAATTTCTCGAGTCCAGCTCTTTTAACACGTGTGGATCGGTCGCTTCATCTCTCCCACCAAGAGTCTCTACTCCACTCTAAGAGTGCAGGGTGGTGGTAAATTCTATTGTATGACGTCAGAATTTGCCACCACCCCGAACTATTAGAGTAGAGTAGAGATTCTTGGTGGGATAGACGAAGCGTGCCATCCACACGTGTTAAAAGAGCTGGACTCGAGAAATTTCCCCTCGCTGCCGACCTCTGCAATAATGTATTGTAATGTTCTAAATCTTTCATTTTTAAATTATTTTAGGAATTCACTTTTGTAATTTTTGTCGAAGTCCAAACCGTGATTCTGTCTTGAAACTAGGCAAAATATGGACCGTTTTCATATATTCAAATCCGTACCGAACTCGTAGATAGCGCTAATAATGGGACTCGACAGCAGAAAGGTTTTATTCAAACACGTAACAAACCTAATAAATACCTTCTTTCTCATATTACTCCCTTCCTCCATGGCCGTAGCTATGGGGGGGGGGGGGGCATTGTGGGGCAATGCCCTACCTTAAAATACCGATGTCCTACCTTAAAAAATAAAATCAACTAAGATAATGTTCCGGGCAAAATTTCTTTTATATAATTAATTTTCTTTTCCCGCGATAAACCTCTATAAACACGATTTGACAGAAAATCGTCACTCAACAAGAATCGTAAAAATGCTTTTCTGCGAGACTAGACTTTCCGGAAATCGGACTTAGAATATATATTCTCACAAAACACTTAAATAGCATTCAAGTCCAATAAAATTGGTAAATTCCGGTAATTCGGTACGGTTCACCGTGGTCGACTTCGGTCGAATAAAAACTCTCGAAAGGTTTATTTAATGTTAATTTAATTAAATATAAATAAAACTATTGATTTGTTCTCAAAAATAGAAATTGTGAAGTGTCTATTATTTTAAACCTCGACCAGTTCGCGCGGTCAGTGATTTTTATCACGTCGCGGAAACGAATCCGGGGATAAAACAGTTTAGAGGTTATTTGCCTGTGGTGTTGGTTAGTGTAGTGTTTCAGTCAGTTAGCGATACGACAGGTTTTACCAACGATTGTTCGTTTATTGCTGTGAACTGCAAATTGATTGACTTCGCGATGGATATACGGGTTTCTTTAAAAAAACGAAGAGTTGAAGAGGAAATTGACCACGAAGAACCTCATTCCTCAAAACAGATGGAAGCACTAGTCCTATGGAAACAGGTTCGGTGAAATATCTTGGCAATGATAGCTATGGTATTCCTTCTGATATTGCACGAATAGGAGAACCGATAAAGCAAGTTATTTTAGATATATATCCAAAAGAAAATAACAGGGCCTTTGTAGCGGACTGGTTCAAGCGATATAAATGTTTGCAGTATTCTGTCGAGAAAGATGCTGCTTTTTGCTATCCTTGCCAGCAATTTTTACCTCATGGAAGTAAACAGTCTTCGTACACTTCCACATGATTCAGAAACTGGGAAAATGCCACTGATTCAAAAACTGGTTTTCCAAAACACGAAAAATCCATTTTCTTTACACATACATGCAAAACCCTCGTTTGCCCACCGTTTACAGGCATCGAAAATGGCCGATTCCGCACTGTGCGCGAAAGCAATGAGCAAAATCCATAGCATCGGTGACCAAAACGCTGTCACCGGTTAGCAAAATGGTCTCCACGGTTACCAAAAGATTTTGGCCACCGGTGGCCATCTAGCGTCGTAAGCAGTTACTATGCGAACATCATTTTGGGTGAGGTTGGGTTTATTTCGTTCGTGACAGTTTGTTTTCGTTCATTTTCTTTCAAGTAATTCGTCGCATGAAGAGATTAAAGAGTTTATTACAAGCTAAGGTGCAAACAGCAAAAAAATCATAGAAATGGATTTCGCTGACGAAGACAGCATTGCAAGTTTCGGTGACCTACAAAAAATAATAGAGGAATCAGACAACATGCGACGAGTTTTGTTTTCTTTTATTTTCAGGAAAGATAAACATTTTGGGAGATATTTTTTTGTTTTCGGGGGGCTCCGCCCACCGAACCCCCGCGGGGGCTTCGCCACAGACGCCTCCGCCCCCCCCCCAAACTTTTCTTCAAGTCTACACATCTCGGGTTTTGCATAGTATCCCAGATAGTAAAGTGCGCGCACGGTGCGTCGCACGCGCGTCGCACTACGTGCGGATTTTCTCGCACGACGTGCGCGCAGGGTATGACACAGCTGCGGCCTCATATGCGTGACAGGTGTGTCGCACGTCGTGAGGGTCGCACGTCATGCGTGTCGGTGCGGGTATGGTGCGTGCACACTTTTAGGATTTTTAGAGGGTACAGAAAATATTTACTTTGATATTTTTAAATAGAGAGCAGGTAATTTATCATGAACGTATTTTTTATTATGGGTGGAAGGAATATTTATACATTTTAGTTGCGCATTAGCAATTCAGTTTCCGCATGTTTGTATCAACAATAATAAATATTTTTCGCTGCAACTACAAGATACAGGCACATAAAACTGCCAGAAAACATAAAGACATAGGTAAAAAGTATATTTTTCGTTTAAATAATAAAAAAAATGATGACCTAAAACAAAAATTACCTTTTTTTAATTATTTGAACCATAAATAAACTGTTTATAACCGTTTTCACGTCTCTTATTAAAGTTTCAGCGAAGGTTATTTATTATTTTGGACACAAACATGCTAATATTTTTTGTTTGAATAATAAAAAAAATAAAAACAAGATTCAACAGAAATTAACCGTACTTGTCAAAATGTGTAAATCCTGACACGTACGCCACTGATTATTATATTATCGAAATTGGCTTACACATGTAAAAAAAACCGGTAACGCCGAAAAGGAGAATAAAACTAAATATAAATAAACACGCGCACGATTCGACACAAATCGAGAGGAACGGGGGGCCGCAGAGTCACTATACATAAAAATCCTATCGCAATGATCAAATTTGCGATCGAGAACCGACACGTTTTCTCGCTAAAAACTCGCAAAACGAAACCGTGCGAAACCGACAACGGAAGTCGACAACAGCTGTTACGGCGCTTTGGGCAATTACCGTTCGACCGACGCGACGGGGTCTGCGCCGTATATTATTCAGCTAATGCGCGCAGTTTTTAAATATAGCTCCTCTTATTTCTACTTCAAAGTAATAAAAAATGAATACAATACGATTGAAAATTAAAGATGCATTTTTTAAATTTCTGAACATATTTTTTAAACATTGATTTTAAATTACATTTTAAACTCAATTTAATGTTGAACTTGAAATTAAAAGCACAAATTGACGTTATAAACATAAATAAATACGTAAAGTAGAAATTATACCAACAATTTCATTTTTTTATTTTCTTAATTTCAAATTCAAAATGACAAAAGGCTAATTGAAATTATTTGTATAGTCGATTAAAGTTGGAAATTATAGTTTAAAAATAAATAAAATGCATAATATTGTACGTTGAAACTATACAACCATGCATTCAATAATTCTTACTAATTTCCTAATTTCTTCTTATTATAAAATCGGGAATGTTTTAATTTTTGTAAATAAACAATTTTTACAATATCAATTAATTCAATCTTTAATTATAATAATTATCAATATTTTTAAAAATTGTATTACAATAATAATAGTTTAATATACTACTGTTATCAAAAAATGTGCTTTTTACTTATATATCATGTATATAATGACCCTCACAAAGTGCGAAACACATGCGCAGCACATCGTGCCTATCACAAAGTGCGTCGCATATGCCTCGCACGTACGTGCCCCTCACAAAGTGCGACCCATATGCCTCGCACCGAGCACGCACCGCGTGCCCCGCATGCCGTGCGAGTGACGTGCCCTGCACGTTTGCTATCTGGGATTCTATAAAGAAAAATAGTGTTCAGCTGTGGCAGGACAAATTACATAGAATATCTACAACTAGCAATATTGAAACGTTGACATACGTTCATGTTTCTTCTATGAATGATAGATATGATATTTTAAATTATAATTTTTTGTACTTTGGAGTTTAATTTTTATTACTAGACTGAACCGAAAATTGATTGCATTTAATATATAGAATTTTTGACGGTCTGAAGCTTGAGATAGGTTTTTTGTACATAGTATTTCTAAAAAATTATAAATAGCCTCTTCTCGAAAACCGAATTTTTTATTAAAAAAAAAAAAACTAAAAAGAAATTTCGAGATAAATCATGAACCAGTGCCGAAAAAAAATTTCTTTGATAAATGATTCTTTTAATTAAAATAATCAAATATTTATACCAAAGAAAAATCTTTTTTAATGTTTAAAGTTTAAAAAAAATATTGTTTGACTTTAAAATAACAATAATTGAAAAAAATATATTTCTGGAAGAAAAAAATTTTTTGTTGAAAATGTACATAGTATTTTTTTTAAATTACAAAAAATGTTCTCAAAAATCGAATTATTGATTAAAAAAAAATTAAAAACAAACTTCGAAATAAATTAGTGCTGATTTGAATCCTGCAAAGTTGGTCTGGATCATGTTTGGTTCGAAGAAAATTTAGGGAGCAATTTTTTTTCCGTTTGAAGCACACGCGTGTTGTTACATTAATTTTTTTATACAATTTTTGTAGGGTTATTTTTATTTTAAATTCAAACAATTTTTTAAAACTTTAAATATTAAACAAAAATTTATTTGATAAAAATATTTTATTATTGCCTTTTTAATAAATAATATTTATTAAGAAACAATTTTTTAATTATGAAAATTCGGGAATTTTATAATTATGGAAATTCTAGTTCGGATATTTTAGAATTCGGCAATTGTATGTAGGGAATTTTAAAATTCGGTATTATTATAAACTGTTCGGGAATTTTATTATTCGGGAGTTTTACAGAGTCGGGAATTTTATTTGCGGGATATTTCAGTCGTCCCTAGAAGTACACAAAATTTGCTGTAATTATAATTTTGAGACCTGGATCTTTTCGATTTTTTCATACAGTATTTATTTTAAAAAAATGATTATATGCAAATTTTTGAAATCACAAGTTACAAAGATAATCCCATTTAATAAAAAAATTAAAAAAATTTTTAAATTCGCTGTATATGACTGTATATGATGATATGGGTGAATTTAATAGGAATTATCTCTCAGAAAATAAGTTCTTAAAATGAGGAAAAATTAAGTATTTTTTTTTATCTCTATAGAGGTCATACCTATAGATATGTAAAAAAATGTAAACTTCCGAAAATGTAAAAACTCTGCAAACAAGAAATTGTTGAAACATTTCTTTTTGCGCGGATAACTGAGCTGTATGCAAATATATCATATATCTTTGCTGTATGTCTTTCGATTCCGAACTAATTATACTCTTTTACGATTCTAATACAATTTACAAAACAATCATTGAAATTTTTTTAATTTTTTGGGCTTCAATTTAATAATTTAAATTTTAACATTGAAATTTCCTCATTTTCAGAATGCAGGCTTATTGTTTGAATTTTCACAATTGTCGTTATAAGTTAGGTTAAAAATAACAATTTCTGAGATTCGAAATTGCTACAACGCGAAAAAGTCAAAAGTTTAAATTTAAAGGTTAAATATGTGAAAATACTTTCTTACTTTAGTCGCTTCTTTTGAGAGTCGATCCTCTGCTTTCAGTTTTCTTTTCGAAATATATCTTGAATTCAACGCATTTTAAATTCAATGTTTTCAGCTACATAATTATGATTGAAGTATACAAATGTTTTTGGTTCAAACTATAAATTAATTGGCTGTGTCTAGTCGTCCCGAAAAATTAGGGGGGTTGGACCAATATTATTTATGTGGCCAGTCACAGGGGTGCCTTCCCGCCCCCACGAGACGTTGGAAAAGGGGAGGGTGTTTCACCAACATTATTTCTATGGCCAATCACAGGGGCGCCTTCCCGCCCCCACCGAAAATTCGGGACGACTAGCCAAGCTTATAAAAAATATTGCACTAGTCATCCCGAATTTCGGGACGACGAGACACTGCGAAATTAATTAAAATATTTTACTTATTTTTCACAATTGTAATATATAACCTTTAAAACTGAATACTTGTAGGTCAAACATGAAAAAGTAGACTGTATTGAATAATTTGACATTTAAAGCTATTTAAATATGCAAGAATTTTTGAATTGAAAGTGTTCGATAATTTTAGATTGAAACATTTCAAATTATTTAGTTACAAATTAAAATCGTGTAAAGTTGCAGAATTAGAAATGAACGTCTTTTAATACTTGAATCATTATTTTAGAACGACTTAAACCGTATATCTTCAGATAAATTTGAAAGTAGGACTATTGAAAATTAGGAGTGCTTCAAAAATCTGAACAAATGTTTAGTTTAAAAAGCTCTTTAAAACGGTGCTTTTTCAAGTTTTATTTATTTTTGCTTCCTCATAGAAGAAGCTTTGTAATGGTAACATTTTCCAAAAATTTTAAATTCATTCAATTAAACCTTCCTCAATGTAAAAATGTCTAATACAATGTTCTAAGGAATTGTCCGGATCTGTGTGTGGATGCGTGGATGTCACACTTTTTTGTGAACACGATAACTAGAAAACGGTTGCACATAAATTGATGAAATTTGGAGGGCTTATTTTCCTCACTAATATCTTGAAACTGACCAAGGGATTTCTAAAAATATTCATTGCATTTTTTTTAGCACTCAATAATATTTTGAAACTCGGTTTTTTATAGTAAAACTTTTTTCAGTAGCATAATTCAAAGTTGATGCAAGGATATAAAAGATTCATTGGTTCGAGACGAATCGATTGACCTATAATATTACTATTAATATTACATTTTATTAAAGAGTAGGGAAGTTATGGTAATTTATATATTTTGAAAATCGGTTTTTTATAGTAAAACTTTTTTCATTAACACAATTCAGAGTTGATGCAAGAACAGAAAATAGGTGTTGATTCGAGTCGAATCGATTGACCTATACCATTAAGCTATTTCCCTTTCGGCGAGCCTCTAGGGGTAAGCGTGACAGTACCCGATTCGGGTAGTGTTTCTAGGTGGATAGTTTCTTGTAGTAAATAACTACAAGTGTGGGCTCACCACAACTATAATATTGATAAATTTGGTTAAAGAGTAAGGAAGCTATGGTAATGCATAATATTTAAAAATACGGTTTTTTATAGTAAAACTTTTTTCTCCCTGGCGGACCGAACGAACGGAGCGGATACGCTACAGCGTATCCTTATAGTATTCACATCGTATCCTCTCCGTATCATGCAAGAAAAACTCATTAAAAAAGAAAGATTAACATTTCACTTGTTGAAATTCGGATTCTACGTGAAAATTTGAGTTGGAAGGTCACGGAGTAATTGCAATAGTTTTTCTTGCAACGTTAAAAGCTTTAAAAAAATATAATACCTATCGACAACGTGGGCTGAAGGCGACTTCAAACGCATCGTCGACGGATAACGCCTATTAACTGCTACTGAACGACGATGCGTTTGAAGTCGCCTTCATCGCACGTCATGGATACCCAGCCGATGGAACAGCACTGAAACGGCACTCAAAAAGCACTGCCCAGTGCCGTTTCAGTGCTGCTCGTTTAAAGCTACTCAGATTACAGTTTTAAATGCCTGCAGAAGTTCTCATTATACCTGCCAATAGGCTACCAAGTAGACCAGCTGAAAGGAATTAAAAATGAAAAATTAAAATTTGTGAAATTTTGAAATTACCTCTGCGAAAGTTAGAAATTCAGAATTTACGGGTTTCGATGATTTCAGATATCTAACTTTTTTTTTTAAAAAGTTTAAAATTCGAATGAACATAATGTATCTCGTAAATGGAATGAGATACGTCAAAACAGACAACATTTTCGAATTCAACTTCAGAATAGTATATTAGTATATAATTTATAAGTATAAAATATATATAATGAGAAAATTCATAAATTAAAAAAAAGTGTTAATAATTTGAAGAAAATTTTAAAAGGGAATTCGGGTTGGTAGCGGCCAACTGCTGTAAACCACTCTGCCTGTCCGGTACGTGACGAATACAATAGAACCATTATATGACCGTCGCATCACCCTCAGTGCGGTTTAGGTGCTGAAATCAGCACAAACAGTCACTGAAACGGCACTGGCGGCTCAGTGCCGTTTGCCAGTGCTTTTTCAGTGCTGTTTCATCGGCAGGGTAAGTATTATATTTTTTTAAAGTTTTTAATGTTGCAAGAAAAACTATTGCGATTACTCTGTGACCTTTTAACTCTAAATTTCACGTAGAATCCGAATTTCAACAAGTGAAATGTTAATCTTTCTTTTTTAATGAGTTTTTTTTTGCATGATACGAAGAGGATACGATGTCCGCCAGGGCTTCAACATAATTCAAAGTTGGTGCAAGAATATAAAAGATTCCTTGGTTCGAGACGAATCGATTGACTTACATCTTACAATATTAATACATTTTATTAAAGAGTAGGGAAGTTATGCTCATTTATAATATTTGAATCATCTGTTTTAAACAGAAAAACTTTTTTCATATGCATAATTCAAAGTTGACGCATGAATAGAAAAGACTTTTTTCTTTATACCTCGGTCGAAAGTACGCAACTTTTGCACCTATTTTAGGGCAGAAAGTTGAAGATTTGTGCATCGGTAATGCCGCACATACGCCCTCTGTAACAGCGGGAGCAAAAATTTTTTTGATTTGCTCCGATACGTGAAGCTGCTCTTATTACCCCGACTGTCATCAATGATCTGTGATTAAGTGTGTTTTGTTTACGCTGCTCATTTATAATTTATAGTACTGAGATATCGTTTGAAAGTGACGTGTCTAAAATTTATCAACTTTATTTAATTAAAATATCAGTTAATAAAATGATCTCAAGTAATTTTTTTTTTATTTGATGCCTGCCCCCCCCCCCGACCAGCAGCACTCGCTTCGCTCGTGCCGCAAATGTCGGGGGCAGGCATAATTTTTTTCGATACAATACATTTTAATTTAATATTTTTCCTTCGTACTTTCGATCGGCTATAAAGAAAAATAGTATACACTACACGGGCACAAGTTTGAGAGCCCTGAACTTTCTGCCCTAATAGTGTAATATACTATTGATTATAAATTTTCAAATAGAGTAATTCTGACAGTTTTGTAAAGAAATCACAAAGCTGGAAAAGGGATATGGCGCGACAGAACTTTTCCCTTCCCTTTTCCAGCTAGAAAAATTATCATTTCGAATACAAAATTTGATTTGTCTTTAAATTTAAAAAATTTTTGTATTATTTTTTCTGGTTAAACTAACCAGAATTATGATAGATTTAAGACTTTCACGATGATCCATTATAATAAATTTAAATTAAAAATTCAAAGATTTTTCGGGTTTCAAT
>CAKNYM010038105.1:0-28933 GCA_932195095.1 Andricus curvator | reverse complement strand
ACACACAGATGTATGCTCACCTCATACGCTCAACCTCACACAGACACCCATACACACACTCACCTCACACAGACACGCACTAATACTAATTGATCCAGAACCCTGCTTGCTCTTCTACTACCGCGTCTTAATTGCTTCCTCGAGAAGCGACGAACGACGACCCCGAGGTGACAGGTAAGATGCACCTCCTAGGCCATGGTGTGGAGATTTGGGTAGGGTTTTTTGATGACATTGCACATGGACTCTGCCTAGCGACTGTGGGAACGCGGCGACAGGATATGATTCCACGGTACCAAAAATGCTGATCTCAAAAGTTTGCAATACAGAGTTTTTAATAGTGCACGTGCCTTGTTGCTGGGCACGAAATAAAATAATAATTACTTAATTTTAATTTAGAGTTAGACCCTTGACAATTGTTAATTAATGATCATTGCCGAACTGACGTGTACTTTTCATTTTCAAATTTGGATGTTCAGATCCAAAGCCTTAGTGGATTCTGCTTTTCCTTTATTTAATAAATCAATTTTAATTTATTTAATAATCTTTACTGAAGTCCAAATTGATTTGATTTAATATTCTTTTTGATGTACAATATATTCAAATCACCTCAGCTTTATATTATTGTTGAATATTTAGTGAGTGATCTTGCATGTCTTTATTTTTCATTTTTTTCTTCAAGTTTATAATTTGTTTCTACCCTAGGGGTTGAGAATTTGGCCATTTGTTAATTCTTTGATATCGGAAATTCTAGATATCGATGGACTATCATGGCATTGTTAATATCTATTTGGATATTTATTACTAAATCAACAATCTTGATTTTGTGTATAATTTATGTTGTTTTTGTGTTAAATATTTTCAGTTAACAACAATTATTATAAAAATTTTCGAAGGTCTTTCCGATTTGATCGAAAATTTGAAATAAGGTAGCGTTAGTAGTGTTACGGTAGACCCCAAGAAGCCGGGCAACTAAAAGTTATTATTGTTGGGCTCCATGGCATACACGTACCAGATCAGTTAAGAAGTATGGTGCCCGAGGTGAATGCCCCATTCTCGTTCCGTATCAAACTTATCATAGTGGGTCACACACTAGCCAGGGAGAGAGAGGCGGTATAAGATTGTCGCCGTGCTCTAAGCCACACCTAATCAGACCCCCCGCGCGGGCAGAGGAGTGTAATGAGAAGGACGGAGGCGGATAATGATTACGCCTCCTCTACGAACGACTTCTAATTTTTTCTGCGGTGCTGATACTTGCACATCGACGATAGCCACAAATTATTGAAATTTCGGTTAGTGCCTGGAACGCATGAACCGCATATGTTGAAACTTCACCTGATGCATGTTTTCCTAATACCCCTGAGTCCATACGCGATCATAAAATGTTGATTAACAATGTCATTTATTGATAAATTCAATTCCACTAAAGAATGTAGAACTCATAAAATTCCCCAAAATATCTAAATTCAAATTATTGGCCCGATTGCATAAGATTCGAAAAGTAGACAATCAATAGCAATCCCAGTGACCACCCTTATGGACCAATTGATTGACGCTTATCACCGAGGCATATTTGAACCCCTGCGGTGAGAACTCTCAGCCCTGTTCCCCACTGAGTAGTGAAATAGTAATTTCGATTTCCTGAAACCGTTGAAAAACTCAATTCAAATAATTAGGTTACAAGAGGGACAATTGTTTGTTAAACATCTTGAATGAACAAATTATTCATATAGATTAATTACTAAAACATCCGTTAATAATTTAATCAAAATCTGATCAAGAAACATGACACATCCAAAATTAAGTTAACGTTTTTATCCTATATATATATATATATATATATATATAGAAAAAAAACGTTAAAAAAAAAAAAAAAAATATGTGACGCGATCTGAAGAAAGACCCCTAAGCGGCCAAACGTAAATTTTAGAGAAGAAGCAGGAGAAGTGGCGACGGGCCGATAGAACGACATAGAACGACAATGTTTACACGCTTGTACTGAATAAATTATTAATGATGGAATTTTTTTAACTATACCATCTTAAAGAGCAAGTTCGAATCTACGTAAAACATTAAAAATCAGAGAATCGATTTTTGGCCGCTTAGGGGTCTTTCTTCAGATCGCGTCACATATATATTTTTTATTCGGTATTCGGTTTTGATTCCTTGGGAATCAAACCGAAGGGCCTATGACAAAGCCACCGAACGCGTCCTCGGGTTGCGGATAGAGGGTCCCTGTACCAAGGGTTTCTGCTGAATATGGTTACAATAATTAATAAGCAGTCGCGAACAATTGTTCAGGGATGGTCCCGAAGGAATAACTCCTAAGCGAAGGCGTAACAACCGTGCCGAAAGCTGAATGGTACTTTGGTTAGGTGTCTCAAACGGTGACTCTGGGATACCGGGCGACCTCTCAGAGTATCAGCCTTATCCTTGCACGCGGGGCTCTACAAGGATGGACTAACCCTTTCCCTAGCTGCTCGTGGTAACAACAATGAAACCACCAAAACACCAAAATGTTGTAGATGCGGTTCAAGACAATCGAACGCGCAGAACACCCGACAATGGGTCGGCAAACAATGCCGATCAGCCTAGATTTCGGGGTGCTGAAAATAATTTAGATGCAAACACGACGACGAACCGGCGAAACGCCCACATTGAGTGGACGGATCGACTCAGGGATGACGTGCTAGACTGCTACGATGCCAGCATTATCCCTGTTCGCGGAGGCTTTATGGCACGTATGCACACTCTGTGGTGCCAGAAACACTCAGAGCTTCAGCACGTTTCGCATCAGTCTTTGCGAAATCAAGCCGACTACCTCCGGAAAAATGGATATGTACGCGGAGCGCTTCCCCAACCGCTGCTTTATCAAGCTGCAGACGAAGATGAGGAAGCGACATTGAGACCAACCGCAGAAAGCAGGCACCTTCTGAGAGATGATCGCAATTTCATTACTAGAAGGAACATTAACATGCAAGTTCCTCCTAAGCCCCAAGATCTGGCTGAAATGGATGCCTTCCTTCGTGGAAATATTTCGCAAGAGTCCAACCTCTGGAACATCAATTGCTCAGTTTATGGTGCTGCGAGAACTTTGGCTGATTCAAATCGAAGGCTGAAACCAACGATGGATCAAAAGACCAAAAGACGCTTGCATCAACTGAACAAGAAGATTGGATGGGCAAGACAGAATGCGTCCCGTGTTCAATGTGTGATTGACTACATAACATCTGGTAGACCGTTTACGGAAAGGGTTCGAAAGTTCGCCCAAGAACTAAGGATCTTGAATCACACACTAAACAAGTCAAAGCTGCTGACAATCAAGCAGCATATTGTTGACAAAATACGGCTGTTATCTGACGCAAAGAGGAGAATACAGAAGAGGGAGAGATGGATCAGGGAGAATCAACAGTTTCTCGCTGACCCATCGCGCCTCTTCAGCGATCTACCTGTTTCTGTCAAAAATCCACCCAAGCCCAAGGAGGTAGAGACTTTTTGGAGAGAGGTGTACAAGATCCCAAAAATACTAGAGTTGAAAGAAGATACTGAAAATATCATCCGCTTCAAGGAGTTTTGGGACAACCTCATAAAATCTGAGGAGGAATGTCCATCAATCACTGCCGAAGAGGTGAAAAAAGCACTTAGAGGCACGAAGAACTTTTCCGCTGCTGGACCAGATTGTATCAAGAACTTTTGGTGGAAGAAGTTTACTTTTACACACCAACATTTGGCCCGCATATTCACCTCATATTTAAAGTCGGAGACGCCCATTCCGCAGTGGCTGGTGTTAGGACGCACTATACTCCTGCAAAAAAAAGGCAACTTGTCCAACCCAGAGAATTACAGGCCAATAACTTGTTTCAACACGCTGTATAAGATCTTTACAGCTGTCCTCAACAACAGGATTGTTCGACGAATTGAGCCTGTATGGCGAGAGATGTACGAACAACGTGGCTCGAAAAAAGGTGTAGCAGGCTGTCGAGAGAATCTGCTAATTGACAGGTGTGTCTGTAAAGACGTTGCAGTCCATCAGCGCGTCCTGTCAATGGCCTGGATTGACTACCGGAAAGCTTTCGATTCAACCTCTCATAGACTTATCATCTGTCTGTTGGAAAGCTTGAAGGTACATCCACACATAGTGAGATGCATAGAGAGATTGATGCCGCTTTGGAAAACTAGATTTACTATCTCATCTAGAAATTATCGTGTGACAACGAGCAACGTCACCTTCCAGAGGGGCGTCTTTCAAGGTGATACCATGAGCCCTTTGCTTTTTTGCATCAAATTTTTGCCTCTATCACTCGCACTACGAAATTCTCCTGGATACCTCTGTGGCGGCACTAATCAGCGCGAGCATGAGGTCACTCATGTATTTTATATGGATGACCTGAAGATCTATGCCTCTGGTAGAAGCAAACTTCAAACTGCTATAAATATTGTCAAGAACTACACAGGAGAGATTGGGATGGACTTTGGCTTGGACAAGTGTGCCAATATTTATCTGAAGAAAGGAAAGATTACTCGCGTTCCCAAGGACCCTGAGCTTGTGGATATAAGTGTTATCAGACATCTTAATACTGGAGAGACCTATACATACCTGGGCGTGCCTCAAAACCGCATTCAGGACGTAACATCAGTGAAGGAGTCTCTCCGAAGCAGATACAAGCATCTACTTCGACAGATTTGGTCTTCCAATCTGTCGGCGTTGAACAAGGTATCTGCGTCTAACATGCTCGCCGTCCCGGTTCTACTCTACTCGTTTGGGGTAGTTCAATGGACGAAGAACGAGCTTAAGGGCCTTGATGTCATTACACGTAAGATCATGCATATGCATAAAAGCTTGCATATCAATTCGTCAGTTCCGCGATTATATATTTCACGCCGTCAAGGCGTACGCGGACTTCTGAATCTCCAGTGTCTTCATGACCGGATTGTTCTAAGTACAGCTTACATCGTTGCGAATGGCAGAGATCCTCTCCTAAAGATGGTCAGGAACCACGAGATGATTGGCGAAGGAGCGTTCCTTTACAAAGCCGCGGAGCAAGCGGCCGAGACCCTTGGCCTGAATTTTAACATCAGAAGTGAGGAAAGTGCATTACTTCATCTAGATACTTCTCAAAACCACAGTGCAGAAAGCAGAGGTTGAAACTTTTCACCAAGAGCTACTCGACAAGAAAATGCACGGAAACTTTCACAGAAATGTAGAAAAACAGTCCTTGTCGAAGGAGCAAACTTTTGCTTTCCTCAAATCATCAGAGCTTAATTCAGGTACAGAGGGTTTTATTTTTGCATGCCAGGACGGTGTCATTTCCACCTTAGCATACCGTGAGCGCATTTTATGTCAAGAAGTTCCCAGTGATAGGTGCAGAGCGTGTCATGCACACGCTGAGTACCTAGAACACATACTATCAGGGTGTCCGACCCACGCGGGAACGACGTATATCTATAGACATAATGCGGCCATAAGATTGCTTTATTACCATCTTTGTCGCTCTTACGGTGTTGGCCGCGACCCTGCCCTGCCGAACGCTCCAACGGAGATAGAGTCGATTGTCCGAAACGAGAAGTGCCAAATTTTCTGGAACTACGATTTTCGGGCAGCAGTCTCCTTTGCGCACTCGAGGCCTGACATTGTTCTCCAAGACTTCGAGAAACGAACTATATTCGTGATCGAATTCTCGGCTCCGTCCGAATACAACATCACTGCAAAGGAGAAAGAAAAAGAGGAGAGGTATCAAGACCTTAAAAGAGAGATACAACGACTGTACCCAAAATATTCCGTACAAGTAATTGTCCTTGTGATAGGTGCTCTCGGAGGTGCGAAACTATCACTGGTTCGTAACCTTAAAGCCATACCTGCGTGCCAAAAATATGCCAAGGCACTTGCGAGATGGATGCAGAAAGCTGTCATCCTTGGGTCGCTTCGTGTCCTCAAGACACACGACGGTTTCGCCGGCCTGTCGTTGTGATTTTGTTGTTGCCTATGACCACCCATCTCACGGTTGTGAGACGTGGCCATAGGTGTGATTTACCGCGGTGCTACTGGGGGCTATTGACATTTTGTTGGATGGCAGTTTCTCTTAGTGGGACCCTGCGGTGGTTGTTTAACTTTTTTTTAATTATATATATATATATATATACACAATATATTTCCATTGGTCATAATCCTTATTTCCTAACAGGAAATAAGTGATTCGAAATACTGATCAATTCGTTCGATCCCAATGGTTTCATGAATAGCGAATTTAAACTATTGAGTTGTCAGTTAATACAATTATCCTTAGTTGGCCTGGACAGTGGATTTGTATACATCATACGAGTCAGGGATTGTTATTGATGATTAAATACAAATTTATTTCACACACAAAATTTCCGGCATATCAACAGAGCGCACTGCACGTGCCCTGCAAAATTGCTTATTCTCAAACATTTTTCAAATCAGCATTTTGTAGTCGCGTAAACCACGTCCGGTCTTCATTCCCACAGTCGCCAGGCAAAGTCCATGTGCAACATCAGCAATAAACCCTACCCAAATCTCAACACCATGGCCTACGAGCTGCATCTTACCTGTCGCCTCGAGGCAGTCGTTCATCGCTTCTTCCGGACATCGAAACTGATTGTTCCGAAGGAAACTAGAATTAAAAGTCCAACTTGCCCGTCGACATTTTACCTCGCGCGGGTCTCGGTACGCGGATTGTCACTCCCGAAAGTACGTGAATAGGAAGGGTAGTGCGCAGTAAAGAGGGTTTTTACGACGTTAAGAGTGAAAAACCAATGGATGGGAATCCATAAATCCGGAAAGAAAATTAAACTAGCTGTGTGCAAACGGAGTCTGGGTGACGTCCTTTATAAAAACTCGAGTGGAGTGACAGTTCGCGCATCGTAAAGGAGTGATGAGCGACGCTCTACGCTAGCAACTCATCGACGGAAGAACAAGGTCAGGAATTATTTATTGTATTCACAATTGTAACTACCTCATATATCTCTCTCTCTCTCCCACTCGTGTCTCTCCCCTTTTGGCGGGACGGGGGATTGTGTATTGATGTTCCGATGTGACGTTGCTTGAGGATTGTAAGGAATATTGTAGAGAAAGTTGCTTAGCCCGCCATCTCCTCCGCTACCGTGTAGATAGGCGGTAGTCTATAAGAAAAATTTAAAATTGTGTCTTGACTCGTTCCATGATCATATCTAATAAAATATTTCAATTTTTTGTGCCAAGATAAATAGAGTCGTTCAGAATTATTTCGTGCAACCCGTCAAAGATTTCAGGACTACAAGGGTTAGGGCTCCCAGTCCGGGAGTAGGATCAATGGTCGAATACCACCTAAAAATAAAAGTGCGCTAATCCCTTTTGGATTGGTGTATTAGTTTGGTACCTCCGGCAAACGAGAGAAGAAGGAACAACAAAAACACTCATTTCATTCACTCGTTCGTAACAGTAGTCCTAAGAATTTGATATATATATAAACATTTTCATTTAAATAATAATTGTTAATAATAATAGCATTTTGTGGTCTCGCGGGTGTCGCGAGTATCAGGAGAGCAGGAGTTATAGGAAGTTACGCTTGGCACAATTGCTTTCCCGCTCGTCATTATTTCGATTCTCGCACTTGTGTATCTCTCCTTTAGCCGGTTCGTTGTATACGCGACGCATACATGTATGTTCAAGTGTTGGAGAGGCACTCAACTCAGCCACGTGGTGTAATGACTGATTACGCATGGATACTGCGGTACCAGACTCCTTTTCTTTAATAATTGAGTTGGGTACTCCCAATGTCCATCGTAACATTAGACCAAATCTATAGAGGTCTACTAAAAATTTATGAATTACAAATTTAATTTGTGCTTACACAGAACAAGTCTTCAGTTAAATCACACCATGCACTTCTCTACAATGTTTATTTAGAGAGCTTTGATGCGTAAATGTGACACCGCAAGCACTACACTTTTTTACACTTACAGATTGCGCACCCGACTCCATTTAAACATTTATAAATAAATCAACAAACGAAATGCTGTATAATTGCGCGCATTGTTATACCTCTTGTGCTGTACAGTGTACTGTAACGTGATCATGAAAATTTCGAACCGCTTGAACACTCCCGGGGTCATTGCCTGAGCGCGCATAGTGGTTTCAGTGGTGGGGGGCACGGCACGGACTGGAGTGATCCGCTCGTCGAAATAGGGAATAGAAAGAGAGGGATAATCGAGAAAGTCGACCGGGCTTTTTCTAAGGATGGTGATTGATTCTACTCATCTGCCATCTGCTTTCATTAGAAAAGGATCAATCCACCAATCACCAATCGCCATCCTTAGAAAAGCATAGGTCGACTTTCTCGCTTTGTCCTCTCTTTCTATTCCCTATTCCACTTCTGGTTGTTTCAGATATTAGTGCTCAAAGCGTGCTCTGACAAGTAAACCTACGGAACTGCCACTCGCCGATTTTGATGTAACTTTGCAAATCTGTAGAAGTAGGGAAAATAATGAACACGTATTTTTTTATATCGGCCGAGAAACAATTCTAAGGGTAGAAACTACTACGTTCACCGAACGATCGATCCCGACGCGACCGGAAGTAATACGTCATCCGACTTATCACTTCCCACAACACCAGAAGATGATCGAGTCGGGAAATCACTCAACAAGGAATCGAAAAAATGAATGAAGCACTGACTTTACTTGAAGGACTCAAATACCTGAATTGCCTAGAAGAAGCACACTTGATTTAAATCGTTGCAACAACCGAAAATGTCTACACTCGCCTACACCTTGATAGCAACTGAACAACCGCCAGGAAAGAGGGGGTCTGGGAGTCCTCAACAAAGGAACCATCAAGTAACAACCTGAGTCCCCACTCAAACGAAAAACGTAGCGCCCGAAACTCAAAAACAGAAAAGAACCTTCAAGGAGAAGAAGCATTGGGCAGAAAAGATTTTATTACCAATGAAACCTGAAGGTCACTCAACACAAGAACAATAACATCAAACAAATTATTAACATCCCGTCCGCCTCGTTCGCTGGACGAAACAGATTCCACGGATGAGGGTCAAGAGCTTAGTGCCGCCCGCCATGACGCACACAGTATGAAAATAACATAAAAATTAAATTATCATTTGACACTTCCATGTATGAAAATAAAAATTCAGTTCCGTCCACCATGTAGCGCAATTGGCCACATAGAGTCAGCGCGCGACTGGTAGCCAACACAATTTGACGATGGGGCAATCGTAGGTCCCAAAGGAAGTTTTAACAGCGGCAGCTCGTACAAGTCCATCCTGTCCGGGTCTAACATTGGTGATCCGTCCTAAAGGCCATGTCCCACGTTGAAGTAGAGAAGGGTCGACAATCAACACGACGTCTCCAATTTGAAGAGTACGTTTCAGCACAGTCCATTTATTTCTTTGTTGAAGCGTATGAATGTATTGATGAGACCAACGTTTCCAAAAATGGTCACGCATTGCTTGGACAAGACGCCAGTGAGTGACGTAGTTCAGTTCCTTATCCCAAGTTATTGCTCTGGGAATTTAGTCTAATGTTCTGCCTACGAGAGAATGACCTGGAGTTCATGCATGCTTCAATCTCTACATCGAGAGTGGAAAGCTCTTCATAAGTGAGATTTTAAGTCCCAACAACTTTCTTCATGAGAGATTTTGCCGATTTGATATTGGACTCCCACAAGCCGCCAAAGTAAGGAGCAGATGGTGGGATGAATCTCCACTTAATGCCCCTGTTTGCTAAGGAATCCTGCACTAAGTTCCAGTCAATTTCAGCTTCTCGTAGCATTGAGCGAAGTTCGGCATCAGCACCATGGCATGATGTAGCATTATCACTCCACATCTCACGAGGAGTACCTGGACGACCAACCAAACGTCGAAGAGTGGCGAGAAATGATTGCGTGGTGAGATCTCCTACTACCTCAAGATGAATCGCATTTGAACTCAAGCAGATGAAAAGAGCGATGTATGCCTTGCTGATACGGTAGCCGCGTCCGATAGTCCTTTTTACTGCGAATGGTCCGGCATAGTCTACTCCAGTCCTTTCGAAAGGAAAACTAACTGTAACACTTTCAGCAGGAAGATCCCCCATCAGTTGATCGGATTTCTGAACTCTGGCCTGAGTGCACGGAATGCAGTTACGAATATGAGCTTTAACAGAAACGCGACAGCAAATAATAATCCATGCTCGGCGAACAGCATACGAGTATGTTAACTGGAATCCACCGTGTAAAGCTGTTCGGTGCGCCCAGTCAATAATAAGTTCCGCGAGAGGGCTGTCCCCGTGCAAAATAACTGGGTGTCGTTGATCATAGGGCAACGGAGAGTTCGCTAGTCTTCCACCGACTCTCAAAATTCTGGTTGGATCGATCAATGGATGTAATAGGACGAGTTTGCTTTGTTTTTAAAGGGCCTTTCCCTGATGAAGAGTGGTTAATTCGTTCTTAAAGCTGGAGCCTTGAGTTCAGAAAACACAAGCTAGAAATGCGCGATGGATTTTTTTGGGAGTAAGAAGCTGATCCATGAGCTCAGAACGCTCTGAAGCAGGCTGAAGGAGAAGTTTAAAACGCAAACAACGCGCAATCACTCTGGTTAGACGAGTCAATGAAGAGAAATGGCTGATCGTAGTAAGGTGACAATGTGCGTGACGAACGGCAATAGACGGCTGCTCAAATTCCTCAGCATTGTCTTGGGGAGCGTCAGTTGAGAACGCCTCATCAAGAAAATGGAACGCTGGCCAGTAAGATTCACTCTGCGAAAGCCATTCGGGGCCGTTCCGCCACAGACTCTTCTGAGCTAAAGCTCGAGGATCCATTCCTCGAGTGGCAACATCAGCTGGATTTTCCTGTAGGAACATAGCGCCAAAAGGCGTTGAAGATAGTTCGCTGGATCTCCGAAACTCGATTGGCGACATAAAAAATTTAGCTCTACGCTAATTCTGTATACTTATCATTAGTTTCAACAATAGTCACACAATTTTTTACACCAATTTATAACAGTAAAATCAAAAACAATAGTGAAAATGACAAACTAAAAAAAAACATTGAATGCACTTTTTAAAAATAACTCCAAATACCTATTCCACATTTAGTGACGTTATGAACACTTAAAGAAAAAGGATTTTTTTATTTTTCTGATTTCTTAAATATATGAGAACTACCACTCATTTTTAATGTTTAATTTGGATGAAAAGTACACATTGTGGTAAATTTAAAAATAAAATTAGTAAATGAAAAATGTATTCGTCGATAATAGACCATATATGTATACATATTCATGACATTATCCATTGTTTGTTATAGTCCTGATGAGGCTGTAGTTCCACAGTGAAATGCATTGACTGTAGTTCAATTCTTAAATATATAATATGAATTACAAAGACCAAAGGCCATCAATTACTACCATCTTTATACATTTATTCTTATAAATCGGTCTAATTCGAAAAACAAATTCTACATAACTGGCCAAAAAACGCAACAGATAATGGAGAACGTGAATCATCAACACACGGAACAAATACATGGATTCTACAATCAACTTAGATCTACTAATCCACAGGTGACACCCGTTGTAAAACAATGGGTGAAAACAATTTTTCTGATCGAAAAATTAAGAAACCAACAGCGATTTTTACTGAAACTTAAATATAGAAATCTTTTTCCATCAAATGTTATAAATCAAACTAAAACTTTCATCACCTTTCATACACGTTCAGCGCAATGTAAATTCCAAGAAAAACTTACATATTTTTGATACAAGATTTTACAACTGGAAATTTCTGATAACGTTTCTCATATAAAAGAAGTCATAAATTATATTAAAAACCTGGAAAATAAAATTACACAACTAGAATCAATACAGTTTCTTTTAGAACTAAAATAAAGTAATTATACAGAAACAAAAAAATATAGCAGGAAACTGATGTTTCAATCATTAAAAAAAATGAACAATTTACAAAATAAACAAACCTCATTACCAGATCTTCACAAACCTGAATTCATCGAAAATCTTACCACCAAGTTAATACCAAAAGATGTAACAGATATTCTATCATTGGGAAGTAAATTTGCGATGCTTCACAACAAAAACAACATACCAATTACAGATTATATTTTAGGTATCGAAAACAAAAAATTAAAAATTTCAAAAAAAAGAATTAAACTCCCTCAGAGCGAACTTAACTTTTATAATAAAAAAAATTTTTATCTCAAACATTTCATGGAATCCAAACGACAATTATGCATTATAAAATCTGATAAAAGCCGAAAAACAGTAATAATAGACAAACAAGAATACAATCAAAAAATGAAAATACTTTTCGATGACAAACAGACATACGAGACAATAAAAAATCTGACGAAAGACATACAAAAAGGTTTAAACATAATGGTTAAAGAATGGTTAGAAGAAAAAGTGATAGAAAAAAGAACTTATCATCACTTACGAAGTACTAACGGTCGGCCACCACAGATATATGGGACAATAAAATTACACACAGATAATGAACCACTTAGACTAGTAACATCATTCATTGGATCACCATTATACAACTTGTCCAAATATTCAGCTTCGATCCTAAACAAAATAACATCTACATTTACACTAGTAATGAAACATAGTTAGGATATTGTAGAAAAAGTACAGCATCTAAAAATTCCAGATAACTATACGATTATCTCGTTAGGTGCAGTGTCAATGTTCACTAACATCGATAGAAACATTGTATATGAACAAATATATCAAAAATGGAATCTAATAAAACAATATACTAATTTAAACTATACACAATTTATTGAAGCAATTAGTCTTTGCATGGAAAATGCATATTTACAATTTGATTTTAAAATATACAGACAAAAAAACGGAACCCCAATGGGTTCACCCATATGGTAAGTGGCAGCAGAATTAGTCATGCAAAATATAGAAGAAAAAATCCTGAAGAACAAAAATTTAAAGCTTCTTTTCTATTATCGATATGTCGATGATTCGATATTGTGTATCAAAAAAGATCAAGTACTTCCTATTCTAAATGAATTTAACAAAATAGGTGGATCTTTGAAATTTACTCTTGAAACCCCAACAAACAAACATATTAACTTTCTAGATATAACCCTAATTTTTCAAAAAGGTTTCATAGAAACAGATTGGTATCAAAAACCATCTGCAACTGGCCAAACATTAAATTATTTATCTAATCACCATTTAAACCATAAGAAAGGAATAATTTTCTCAATATTAGACAGAGCTATAAAACTTTCAGAACCTGAGTTCCACCCTAAAAATATTGCCATAGTTACACAAAATTTATTGAATAATAACTACCCGTACCACTTTATTAAAAAAACCATAGATCAAAGATTAAAAACTCACGAAACCAACATCTCACAACTAAACAAAAGGAAAGAAATTGATTTAAAAAGAATAATAGTATAGTACCGTTTGTCAAAGAACTATACCACCCAATTTTAAAAATTTGTAAAAAATTAAACATCCATACAATTTTTTCCATAAAGAAACAAAGTACAACCAACTTTACTACATATATACCAAAAGATCCTATAGCAAAGTTTGAAAAAACAAATGTTTTATACAAAATAACCTGCATAAACTGCGGACGAGTATATATAGGCCAGACAAAGAGACCTTTAAAGACTAGAATATCTGAACATCGATCAGATCAAAATCATCATCGAAAAAAGACAGCACTTTGTAAACACGCCACTAAATGTGCACATAATTTAATTTTAATGAGAAAAAAGTTAAAATTTTAGGAATGGAAAACAATTATCATAGTAGAAATATTATGGAAATGTTTTACATTGTTAAAAATATGAACTCAGTAAACTTTCGAACAGACACAGAGAACTTAAGTGTATTTTATCATAATTTAATCGAAACTTGCGGTTAAATTCCTTCTCTTACCAACAGATCTGACGCATGCGCATTCACTTATTTCTAACGTTAGTTCATACTCTGAAGGTTTTGGAGCAGCACAAAAATGTAGCTCTACGCTAATTTTGTATATTTATCATTACCCAGATAACAATTCGTGCGCGCACGAAATGCTTGCAAGAATGCACCACATCTAAGAGCATTTTGTGAATGCGAATTTAGTGCGTGCACAATGCGTCGCCAATGTCAGCATGCGTACAATCACCCCGTGACGGAACTATGCGACGCATACATGCGTGCACTATGAATGCAGTTTGCAATCTGCTAAATTAATTATTAACAAACTAAAATGTATTAAATCGAAACGCAAAAAGAAATTTTTCAACCAAATAGTTTAATTTTTAACTAAAAAAGATAAATTTACATTGAAGATGGAATAGTTAAATTTCCAGCTAAAAAATTAATTTTGAACGAAAAAAAACAACATTTTTAACAAATAGTTAAAATTTCAAACAAAATGATGAATTTTCAACTAAAATTATGAATCGTCAACTGGAATAGTTTTATTTTCAGTTAGAAGATAATTTTTCAACAAAAAACAACGATTTAGTAACAAAATATAAATTTTCAACCAAAGTGATGAATTTTCAACTAAAATGATAAATCATTTTTAATAAAGGAGATTAATTTTTTTACAAAAAAAATCGTCAACAAAAGACATTAATTTTCAAACAAATAGTTAACTTTTTAAACTAAAAATATCAATTTTCAACATAAAATGGAATTGGTAAATTCAGTTAAAAAATTAATTTTAATGCAAAAAAAACGAATTTTCAACAAAATAATAAAATTTTAAACAAAGAAAACAATTTTTCAACAAAATAGTTCAATTTTTAATCATCAGAGAGAATAAACATTTTTCGGAATTTGAAAAGGTGCGGGAAAAGATGGCGACTCGATCAAGTGCCATCTTGTGGACTTTATAGTGCCTGTTTTCTAAAGTAATGAACGGTTCGACGGACAACATTGATTTATTTTGCATAATTTTCTACATTTATATGCAATTAAATATTAGTATAAAAAGTTGCATAAACCCGAAATTTAACTATTCAACCATTTGCTTTGCACTTTATTCGGGAAACGAGAGAATAAATATGATGTTAAACCTGGTTGTATAGGTTAGCATTCATGGTCAAATTTTGTGTGCGTTGTGCATATTTTGTCGGATCCCTTTCGGTAATTATTTTTCTGATTTCTTAAATATATGAGAACTACCACTCATTTTTAATGTTTAATTTGGATGAAAAGTACACATTGTGGTAAATTTAAAAATAAAATTAGTAAATGAAAAATGTATTCGTCGATAATAGACCATATATGTATACATATTCATGACATTATCCATTGTTTGTTATAGTCCTGATGAGGCTCTGGTTCCACAGTGAAATGCATTGACTGTACTTCAATTCTTAAATATATAATATGAATTACAAAGACCAAAGGCCATTGAATTATTAAACCGACAATAACCCATCAAATACATAGTGAACAGGAATATATGTCACTAAAGATGATCTTCGAAACTAAGAAAATATTCAATTGACAAACAGTGCGCAGGAATATGTATTTAACAGTGAAAAGATGATACGTGTTTTTATCAGTTTATAATCTGTTTACAATGCAGTAAATATTTTTTACAAAAAATTTCGATACATTATACAACTCTCTGAAGACAGTAAAGACTGTTTCCTGGAGCGACGATATGGCCTCGAGCAGAATCATAATTTGCATGTAGGCAAGAAAGTTCGATTTTTCCTAGTTTTTTATTTATAGCAATATTTTTGTATTCATTATTTTATAGGCTATACGACAATATAACATTACGATTTACACCTGTTTAGGCTATCTCATGAAATATATTTTTAATGATATTTGTAATTATTTTATAGCGTTTAAGAGAAAGAGTGCAAAAATTTAAAATATATGGCTCATGTAATTCTGCCTCACAATAGTCATTAAAATGATTTTTTGTCGCAATTATTTTTATAATTATGCATACTTAGGGAGATATGCGAAGGAAATTGTTATAAAGTAGTGTGAATTATCTACCACGCTTATTGGGAGGCCTTTAAGTATGCATAATTTATAAAGAGACTGATGATCCAAAAATACTCTTTTTAATAAGCCGCATCTTTTATATTCTGCATAATTTTCCGGTATGATCAGTTGTTTTTAAAAAGATTAATTTTTGTGTAAAAACAGACAAATTTACGATAAGCGACCTCTAAATATTATCCGAATCATGTATCTTTCCACGTGGTTCATTTTTAACCCAAAAGGAACAAAAAAATCGAGAATGAAAGTTGAGATTCGGAATTCTTTTTTTCTATACCCCTTATAAATATTTTAATTTATAATTCATGATTATTAATTTTTTCCTAATTTCGTTTGCGATAAAAATATGTCTTTGCATATTTATGGTGAATAGATCTCTTATTTTCATGGAAAAATGTAGATATTATGTTCTTCATTCAATTATTCTTTTGAGTTGATGGTAATCATATTTTTAAACATTTTGTTCGTGATAATATTAGTTTTTAATCTTTTTAGTACGACTTTGCAATCACTTTCATTAGAAAAACTTGTAACTACTCAGTTATAACTCAAAACTTTTTTTTTTGTAGAAATTTATACGAATATAGTATTTATTAATATATACATACAATTTTTTAGTTCCATAATTTCCTACATGAAAATTTTTTCTGCGTCATCATTAACATAGATACACCCACAAACGAAGTATTTTGAAAAAACTGAACACGAGTAATTTGCTCTGAAGAATACGTCAAAAGTGGTCAAGTTTGGGAGGCCATCACTTATGACCCATTGGGGTTTGGTCATTGTTTTTGTAGAATTACTCGAAATCGCATATACTTGAATTAAAATCTCGAATATTTTTTTTTGTAAAATTGACAGGTTCTAAAGTACAGATATTAACTTCAGAATTGGGTTTTTAGCCTCTTTTTAAAAAAAATCCGAGTTCTTTGGAGACTAATAACTCTGCGCGTATTACTGAAAGAAGGTTCTTTTTTTTTAACTTTCTCAGAATTTTCTCAAGTTTACGAAAGGGATCGTCCATATATTACGTAAGACGTTTTTCTTTTGTTTATATCGTTGTGTCCTTTTCAACTTCACAGCAATTTTATTCTCGTCTTCATTTAAACAAAAGAAAAACGTCTTACGTAATATATGGACGATCCCAAAGCAGTCTACAAAAAAAAAGATTTTTGGAAAATTGTTCAAAAACCATTTCGGGGCCCGCCGTAGTCATGTTTGGAAAATTTGAAATTCCCATCAAGACTCCTCAATCAAACGCTATAGCAAAAAAACGCGCTTAACATACTTAACGCGGTGAAAAATTACCAGATGCCTGGACTAATATGACGAAAGTTTTTTAGACTGAATGTTATTGTTTTTAGTGGTAATGTTGATACACTGCAATTAGCCTTTCTATATGCATGGTGATTCAAACCTTCATTGCCACTCTGTAATAGTAAATTTTGGATTATAAAATATATATAAAATATAAATCTTTATAACAATTTCAGAACTTGGCAGGTGTGAAAATGGAATGTGCGTTATTTTCAATACTTTTCACGTATAAATGATATGGAAAGCATTAGATATTTATAAAGCAAATCGTTATATCTTGCAGTCTTAAGAAATAAGTATATTCTCTCCCTTTTCAGTTCTAAACTTTTTTTAAATAAAAAATTCGGACAAAGCAACAATTTTTTTACATAAAAATTGAAATTTTCGTCACCGCATTGGTAATAGTATAGGAAATATTTTTTTTTTTTGTTTTGGTAAAAGTATCTATTTTTCTACTCAGGGGCCATGTATAAAGCTAAGAAATTAATTACGTTACAATAATTATGAATCGGAAAATCCCCTTATGGGGCCTTATACCCTGTTTAATTTTCTTCCCTTACATTAACAATGAAAGAATTGCAACATCCCTTACTGTTGGAGAATATTCTTCGTTCTACCTGTATGTTAATTAATATCAATTTTGTCGAATAAATACGTCCAAATTATACAAATAATATTAAAAGTTGAAACGCTCAAGTAATAATGCATATCATATTTTACTGGAGAAGTGAGAGAAAAAATGTATTTCTTGTTAATTAGTTCGTTATTTAATATTATAAGATTTTGTTATTGTTATACTTTTAATATTTTGCTTCCTCATAGAGGAAGCTTTGTAATGGTAACACTTTCCAAAAATTTTAAATAGAAAATTTGTGTTGATTCAAGACGAATCGATTGACCTATAACATTGATACATTTTATAGAGTATTTATAGAATACTTTAGGGAGAGCACCTTGTTTTATACATTGAATCCTATGTAATATACTTTTCGAGGATCAATTAATTCTTTTATATTTTAAGAAAATGGTCCTTTCGTGTTTCATTGTGGGTTTTACGGAGAACAAAGCGAGGGACCATGGAATATCATTTCATAAAATTCCAGTTATTATAAAAGAAAAAGACGTGAACAATGGATAAGTGCGATTAAACGTGGTCCTTTGAGTGAGTCGCTGATAAGAAATGCAACAATTTGCCCAAACCATTTTATATCAGGTAAGATAAATTAGATACATTTTATACAAGGCTGAAGTACACAAGTTCTAATCTCCAAATTCAATTGCCTCATTTTACTCAATAAATACTAGCATTAAATATTTTAAAAATACTGATCGGTACTCTGGTTTTAAATAACAGTGTGTACACAGAAGGAAAAAGTATTTACTCTGATAATTTTTGCGTAATACAAAAGTTTCGAATGTTTAGGTTAGTTGAAGTTACCATTTGAAAAACTTAATTTCACGCAAAAGTTATTAAATTAAACAGTTTCTCCCTGTGCATACATACTCTAATTTATAGAAGGAGTACTGCTCAGTGTTTAACAATGATTTAATTCTAGTATTTATTCAGTAAAGTGAGGTGATAAGATTTTGAGGTTAGAGCTCGAGTCCAACAGCCTTCCCGTTACAATTCGCTGCAACTTTTGTTCAACTCATGTATGGCAATATATAAGTGGGTTAAATCAATTTTTCCTGACAAGTTTCTTTTCTTTGTCATTTATTAGGACGTCCAGCTGATTTGACCGATGTAAACAATCCGGAGCATGGCAGCAAACTTCCCCAAGACCGTAGCTACACAAGTGCAATGAGCAGTTAAAATAGATCCATTTGGATCTAAGACAATCCACGTTTTAAAATTTTTGTCATTCATGCTTTGAGAATGTTTAACCTGTAACAGTTCATATATTTTTTATTTTGAAAATATTGTTTACATTTATTAGAAAGATAAGGAGATTTTTCTATAACAATGAACATGTCCCAACCTGAAATTTAAAACATCTGGCAATATGTTCAAAATTGTATGCTACTTTTCAAGTAAGCGTTATTATTAAATAAATACAAAATTTAGTGACACATCCCATATAACAATGTGAAACGCATATGCGACTCACAGTTCACGCACGCATGCGGATTAATCCGCACGCGTGAGTTCACCACGGATGACTGATGCGTCCTCATATGAGACGCATATCACTCGCACGGTTAATGGTCGCACGCGTGCGTGTGAAATGCGATCGTCGTGCGACTGTACCCTGAATCCTAAAATACTATTTATATATTTAAATATCTATGTCACATACATAAATTGTTATTTTGGATTTACAACCAAAACCAAATTATAGTTTTCAACCATAATTTTTCCACTTCGCCCAATGGAAAATCACACAATTTTGAAGGTTATATATTTAGCTTCGTGTAAAGGGTGTAAAGCGTGGTATAAACATTGTATAAACAGGCCATCTGACTAAATGTGATTTTACACTGTCCGAGTTATTCTAAGTTATTTAAAATATTATCTTTCTATAACATTGATAGTGAGGACCAGCCCCCTGGCACTTTCATGGAGGCCTGTATTATAAAAGTTGGCTGAAAGGTGGATCACGGCCACCAGGCGAAATCGTGGCGCTGATTACCTATAGGGCCGACTTTCTTTAAAATACATGGCAAAAATGCAAATATTTATGTTTTTTTTTAATCTGAACCGCTTTTTCGTGTTTTTTTAATGGAAAAAAGAAGTTAAATGTTTTTGGCATATACTAGTATAAAATATATAACGAAAAAAGTGAAATATATTAAGTTTCTAAGTGATTAAATGTGTGAAAGCAATACGAAAATTTTTTCCAAGATAATACATTTAAACAAATTAATAACAATAAAATTGTTATTAATTAAATAATTAATTAATTTAGGAACTTTAGTGTCACGATTTTAAATTAAAATTAAAAGGTTTTTTGCGTCGTAAAAATTCATGTACCTAATTTAATATTAAAACATTTTATTTTAGAACAGTATAAAGTAACTTACCAAATTATTTTTCAATTATAAAAATGGCAATAATCAAGAGGTATGTATATGAGATTAATAAAAAGGCAATTTTTAAATTAAAAAAGTATAAAAAAAACCGTTGAGTTTGCTCCTCCGAACTCCGTTTATTTTTGTAACCAGAATCACAGTTCACCATGTTTAATGTTTTTTCAATTAATTATATATCACTGATCATTTTCAGCAAAAAAAAACGAAAAAAGGACTAATAAACTACCAGAAAATATAAAAAAACTTCGAATGTTGACAATTTTGCCATGTATTTTCAAGAAAGTCGGCCCTATAGGTAATCAGCGCTACGCTCGGGCAATTTAAGTACTAACGCGCAGGGCAGTCAAATGTGTGCCCATTTTCAGCTTTGAGTGCCAGGGAGCTGGTGAGGACGATTATAATGGCACGATAATATACGAAAAATAAGGTTATGTAAAACGCGGAAAACTATAAACAAAGCGAGAAACGCGGGCTGATGGTAGGAAACTGCGGAAGACAGAGCGGGGAGACCATGATCCAATAAATACATGGTCTAGCCACGCGCAAGTAAAAAAAACTGAGTCAATCAGAACCAACCGCTTAGTTTCGCCATTTTGGATAAGTAAGGCGGCAAATGTAAGTGATTTTAAAATTAAAATTTTAGAATTAAATTTTTTTGTAATTTTGCTGTATAGAAATATTTCAATACTAATAAAATGTATTATAATTTTGAAGATAGGTAAAGGATAATACGGATCAAATATAATTTCAGGTTACGTGTTTCATAACCTCTTCCTGCTGACAAAAACTGGCATATGTGTATAGAATAAAATAAAACTGAAGTCAACTGGGAAAGTACTGAATTCTGAATGAATAAAATTATATAATGCAGTAACCACGACATATCGAATAATAATGATGTTTTATTTGTTTACAAATATTTCTTCCTCAGTTTTGGAAGAAAATTTGATCGAAAGATATATTTAACATTTATTTATAATTATCGATGTTCTTGTTTACACTTCTTATTAAAATGTTAACGTTCGTAATATAAGTAATATATGAAGGGTGGAAAGACAGAAGGTGGAAACTGACAATTTTTTTGAAAATGGGGTTTATTGTTAGAAAATTTTCAAAAATTGAAATACACATAGAGTTAAAAGTATTGGCTCGAAATCGTATTTTTGATGGTAGCAATACCTTAAAGTTTGATCATCATATCCATTAAAAGTAAAGGCTTTCGTGATCAAGCTATTTTTTATATATACAAAAGGCATGTATTTCAATATCTTCATAGTTGAACAGCATAAAACGTTAATTTTATTATTTATCACTACCTGAATGCGAGAAATCGTCTGTCGCACTGTGACACCGTCTCATTGAAAATTAATTTGTTGGGAAGTGAATAACTTTTTTCGATAAAACTTTCTCCGCGTTCATCAACTGAACATCTCGGGGACGTCTAGCCATTTAAAAAATGAAATGAAAATTACACTTTTTGTCACGATTTTAAGACGATTTTACAATACCAAAAAATTCTAACCTCAAAGGCAAAACTCAGTTTTCTCCGAACTGAATGTTTTTTGTATTGAACCATTTCCCTCTGTATTCAGTAACTCAAGCAATACGTCAATTCGAAGGCAGAATTTCATGTTTATTCAATTGCGATTTAAGTTTGACACAATATTTTTTCGCTCGATCTCCTACACAATTTCCATTTTATAAGTTACTCCCTGTTGCCTTTCCCTATAATATACATATGTAAACCCTATAATATTGCATACATACATATTTATATGTAAAGGCAAATTAATTTCGAGATTTCACAATATGAGAAGAATGTAATAATGATATAAGTCTTACTATAAATATATACAAATGAAGATAAGGATAATTTACTTTCCACATTGCATTATATGGTGATTCGTGGACAAAGTTTTCTCTCCGAAATGTCGAAGATGAAGTAAATCTTGATTTCTTGTTGTAATGAATAAAATGTATCCCGCACACATATTGTACATTCCAAAAATAACAAAAGTTTTTGTATAATAATCGCAGGCAAAAGATTAACATCAAAACAAAAAATTAGGTACTTTAAATATTGGTGCTTTCCTAAAACGAAGGTTTTTTATTTTCTGAGCTTCAAACACATTTACGAATTTTCCCATATGAAGGTCATAGAGTTTTTCAAACTTTATCTCGATTTCTCCCATCAACAAAAAGTTGGATTTTTAAATATTTTTAATTTTCTTTGGTATTGTGTTAACGATTTCAAATTGTCCGTCAGTACGAGTAAGTGTGATATATGTAAAAAGAAAATATAAAAATCCAAATTTCACCAGATTGTACTTTCATAACTGTTAATGAAACATATACTGATTATTGTGATGTATGATTCCTTTCCATTATTTGTCATTATTAACAATATCAACAAAAAAATATCCAAAACAAAATTTGAATTTGGTTTAAAGCTTGATTGCATTATTTCTAAATTGATAAAAAAATAATTTATTTCTGTACATGTATATATTAGGATGTTATTTAGCAATTACTGTTACGTTCTTATATTTTCATCGTAAAAATGAGATTCATTAATCTTTTTAACATCACAAACTTTTCTGTAAAATTTACGTACCCTAGTTGTAATCCTATTACAGACCTCTGTCAGTTTTGCTTATATTTTTCTGAAAGAATTGGCGAAATGAGAATTATGTATACACTGTAAAACAGAGATATTAAAAATTTTATTAATTATCATAAATATCAATATTTGTATGTACTTTTGATCGCTGTCATTCAGTATTATTTACAAACTTACATTCTGTCTCAACTATAATTTATTTTCTTATCAGTGTTCTAATATACATCATTCAGTACGTATTCCAAGTGATTTTGGAATTCATTCATTTAATATTTTCATAATATTATCTTCCTACATACTGATTTTCCTACAATAGTATGTCGTACAGAGTCCGCATCAGATTCAAACTGCGCGGTTATACTAACAAAATGGTGAAACTAAGCGGTTGCGTGACTTGGACAAAACGGGGCCCTCAAGTGGCTAGACCATGTATTTATTGGATCATGGGGGAGACTACGTGGGCGTAAGGTTGTGAAGTTTCCTGAAACTTTGACCAAATGAAAAGTTTCATGAAACTTTCGAAACGTTTCACAGTTTCCAAAGTTTCAAACATTAGGGCGGGAAAATTCAAAATATAAAAAAATACTATGAAGTATCAAATATAAACATTTAACCCTTAAATGATAACGTCATTTTCTGCACCTTTCAATGGTAAAGGTGGGTCACTCGTGCTCGGTGCTTTAAAAAGTGCTCTAAAGTGCTCTAAAAAATTGCGCAAAATTCATGAAATCTCATCAACTATCCTAGTATAAGGATCAATCACTATACTGCCGATTTGATCATTTGTTTAAACAATATGATACAATAAACTCCGCCCTTCTCTACAAGCTAGCAGAGGGAGAATCTTTTGGCGAGGCGCGAGTGACCCACCTTTACCATTTAAGGGTTAAAAGTATCCTTTGTGTTTCAAAGCAAATCGTTTCAACTAATTTAAATAAATAAAGCACGTGCTAATTGTTAATAAAATCTAATTTTTTAAATATTTTATTTTTAAAATTTCAAAATTGATTTCAATAAAATCAAAATAAATTTCGTATTTAATACATATTTAATTTTTAGAATGTTTCTTTTTTGAAACGACTTCATTAAAAATGTAGAAACTTCGAAGGGAAATGAATAAAATAACATTCTGCTATTTCATTAAACTATCAGCCTTTTTTATAAATTGTTTTCTTTCAGAAACATCTTTTAATTTTTATCAGTGCTATATCTCTCAATATTTTAAATAAATATTTGATATGTGAATACATATTTGTATAAGGAAGTTTACATCTAGTTTGAACGTTTGGTTCTGTTAACTGTGTTAAATGACCTAACCTCAACCTAGCATGAGTGCGCAAGTGCATACGCGTTTGTGAAACTTTCAAACGTTTCAGAAACTTTGGTCCCATGAAACGTTTCATTGCTTCATGAAACTTTTAATGTTTCAATGCAACGTTTCATGGACTCACAACCCTACGCAGGGATGTGCAGTTACGCGTAACTGGAGGTTTTTGACGTAAAATACCTAAGTGAAGTATTTTACGTCAAAAACAGGTAAAATACCTAGTAAATTACGTACCAAGATGGCGGACCTGTAGAACTGTGCATAATCTCACTTTTTTGGATTTCTGGTATCGGCATTCGTAAGGGGTTGTTTTTAATGCCTATATTGTTAATTAAAAAATAATAATGTCAACCAGGGATGTGCAGTTACGCGTAACTGGAAGTTTTTTACGTGTAATACCTAAAGGAGTTATTTGACGTAAAATACCTCGAATGTGTAAAATACATGTAGAAAACCTCTGATTGGCTGTCTGATTCAAGTTTTCAATTTCCCGCCTCAGAGGTGGCGCCCTCGTATATAGAATAAGACGTAATTTACATCATGTAGAAAACTGATGACGTAAAATACCAGGTAAATTACCGTAGAAAACCAAGTAAATTACCACGAGTATTTTACTTACCCATCACTGACCCTACGTGGGCGCGCGACGGCCATCATCATTTCAAAGATATCGTTTTCAACAACTGAGCGCGCTTTTTAAACTTCTTATCTCAACGTGAAAGTATTAACATCATTATAAAATTGATTAAAATTCATTAGAAAATTAAAGATGTATTAAAGTATTCAAACAGAAGTACTCAAAATTAGGAAAATTCGATTAAACATTTAAGTTGGATTCCTGCAAATACTTCAACAAATTTTTAAACAGTAATTCTAAATTTTATGCAATTAAAATTACAAATTGCAGTTATGAAAAATAAAAAGTATTTCATGGGCTATTTGAAATTATAATTTTACCAACATTGTCATTTTTAAAAAAACATATTTAAAATTCAAATTGGGAATTTTCAAAATATTCTTTGAATACAAAATAAACATTTTCGATTAATTGAAACTGTTTAGATATCCCATATAAAGTTTAAATTTAAGTTTTTAAATAAATAAAGAACTTCGAAGATATTAAAATAGTACAGGCATGCGTTTTAGGCAGCCTATTTTCATGGAACAAACTTTCAGAGTTCAAAATATTTTTTCTAACCACATAACTACGATTGACTTCGTCGTTTTCTTGCCTCGAAATTTTGTTTTTGTCGAAGTTAATTTTCCAGCTAAAGAAAATTAAGAAAGAAATTTTCTTTTTAATTTGGAAAAAATATTATAAATACATAAATATATATATATATATATATATATATATATATATATATATATATATACAGGGTGTCCCAGTACTCAAACAACATTTTTGTATTTTTGAATTCTAACAAAAAAATGGCGTCGAAAATAATTCTAAAAAATTTTTGCTAAAGTTAATAATTATCGAGTAATTAACAATTAAAGATTAACCAATCAGAAGCACGCGTTAGAAGGTCGGCAGTCCTAGAGCCAGTGTTCACAGATTGTGGGAGCTGGCGGCCCCCACCACGACTCCCGTGTGGGAGCAACACACGTAAACGCCGCGTATCGGTGTGTCCCCACTCCGTGACTTGATTCCACGTTCCGCGGCAACGAAAATTTGTCGGTTCGAATGATTTCACTGTCTCCTTCGTGCTCTTTCGTTTGATTTCGGTGGCAACTTCGGGTCAGCCACGAAGAAGGGTTCGGCGTTGAAGCCGAGGATTGCCGAGGATGCACGATTCTTAACTTGTAATTTCTCATTCTCGGCGTCTGGGCTATTTTCAAGATTTTTCAGCTTTTTCAGATTTGGACTATTTGGAGAATTGGAGGATTTGGAGGTTAGAGTCGACTTTTGTTGAAAAACAAATTTTGACGAATTTCAAATGAAATGCTTCAATTTTAAGTTCAAAAATTAATTTTCAACAAAAAAAAAAACATTTTTTAAAATAGTTAAATTTTCGTCGAAAGAAATGAATTTGCTACTAAAAAATCATTTTAACCAAGAAGGAAATAGTTCAATTTTCAGTTGAAAAAATATTTTTGAATCAAAAAAGGAGATTTGAACAAAATAATTCCATTTTAAACCAAAAATAATGAATTTCCAACAGAAAAAAAAACTGAATTTTCAAACAAGATAATTAATTTTCTACTAAAAAGTCGAATTTTCAACAAAAAATTAATTTTTAACCAAAAAAGATTTCAATATTAAGTGAAAAACAGTTCAATTCAAACAAAAAAGACGAATTTTAAATGAAAGACTTAATTTTTAAGTTCAAAAATTAATTTAAACAAAAAAAAAACAGGTTTTCAATCAAATCGTTCAATTTTCAACGAAAGAAATGAATTTGAAACTAAACAAAAAAAATTGGTGAAAAAACATGAAATAGTTCAATTTTCAGTTGAAAAAATATTTTTTAAACGAAAAAGGAGATATGAACAAAATACTTAAATTTTAAACCAAAAATAATGAATTTTAACAGCAAAAATGAATTTTCAAACAAGAAGATTAATTTTCTACCAAAAAGTCGATTTTTCTACTAAAAAAATAATTTTTAACAAAGTAATTAAATTTATAACAAAGTATTAAATATTTAAGAAAGCAGTTTAATTTTTAACCAAAGAAATAAGTTTTTAACCAAAATAAATGAATTTTTAAAGCAAGAAAAATAATTTTCTAAAAAAGAAGTCAATTTTCAAGAGTCCGTTTTTGGTTACAAATTCACCTCTTTTAGTTGAAAAATGAAAATTGATCTTTTTAGTTGAAAATTAAACTATGTACTTGGAAATTGACTATTTTTTTAGAAAATTTTTCTTATTTTTGTTAATTCATTTACTTTGGTTAAAAATTCATTTATTTGGTTAAAAATTTAACTACTTTGTTAACAATATTTTTTTTTTTGTTACAAATTAATTTTTTAGTTGAAAATTCCACTTTTTAGTAGAAAATTAATTAATCTTCTTGCTTGAAAATCCATTATTTTTTTAGAAAATTCATTATTTTTGGTTTAAAATGTAAGTATTTTGTTCAAACCTCCTTTTTTGCTATTTTATCATGAAAACTTTTTTTTTTGTTGAAAATTAATTTTTGAACCTAAAAATCAAGTCTTTCATTTAAAATTCGTCTTTTTTGATTGAATTTAACTGTTTTTCTGTTAATATTGAAATCTTTTTTGGTTGGAATATCAAATATTCAATTTTTCGTTGAAAATTTGTCTTTTATTTGTTTTGTTTTTATTTTTGGTTAAAAATTGATCTTTTTTATTTGTTCAAATTACATGATTTATTGAAAATTCGTCCTTTTTAGCGGAATTCAACGGCTTTTAATTAAAAATATTTTTTGAGTTAAAATAAACTATTTTGATGAAAATCAGTTTTTTTCGTTAAAAATTGATTAACTGGAAATTTAATTTGTCATTTTTTTGTTAAAAATTCGCCTTTTTTAGTTCAAAAATCAACTATTTGGATGAAAATTCATGTAGGTTATTGAAAATTCGTCACTTCGTTGAAAATTAATCTTTTTGGTTGAAAAATCATTTTCCGGTTGAGAATTTAACAATGGGTTTTTGAAAATTGACTTTTTTTACAAAATTGTATTATTCTTCTTGTTTCCAAATTCATTTATTTAGGTTAAAAATCCATTTCTTTCGTTAAAAATTTAACTACTTTGTTGAAAATATTTTTTTTGTTTAAAAATTAATTTTTTAGTTGAAAATTTGACTTATTAGTAGAAAATCAATCTTTTTGTTTGAAAATTCAGTTTTTTGTTATTGGAAATCCATTATTTTTGGTTTCAAATTGAAGTATTTTGTTCAAACCTCTTTTTTTGCTTCAAAAATATTTTTTCAACTGAAAATTGAACTATTTCCTGTTTGGTTAAATTTTCTTTTTAGTAGCAAATTCATTTCTTTCGATGAAAATTTAACTATTTGATTTTTTGGTTGGAAATAAACTTTTGAACTTAAAAATTAAGTATTTCATTTTAAATTCGTCTTTTTTGTTTGAATTCAACTGTTTTTGAGTTAATATTCAAATATTTTTCGGTTGGAATATCAACTATTACATTTTACTTTATTTGTTAAAGATTCATCTCTTTGGTTTAAAATAAATTATTTTGGCGAAAATCTTTTTTTTTTTGTTAAAAAAAAACATTTTTCGGTTGAAAATTTATTTAATTTATAAAAATTCGTTTTTCTTTTCTTGAAAATTGATCTTTTTAGTTGAAAATTCAACTAGATGTTTGAAAATAAACTTTTTTTTTAGAAAATTATTCCTCTTGTTTGTAAATTAATTTATTTTGGTAAAAATTCATTTCTTTGGTTAAAATTTAACTAAAAAAATTTTTTTTTTTTTGTTAGAAATTAACTATATTGTTGAAAATTCCATTTTTTTATCTGAAAATTGCATTATTCCATTTTTTGTTGAAAATTTAAGTATTGTGTTCAAACAGAAATGTGCTAGTAACTTTTTCTTAGGCAGTGCTGAATTTTACAAACATAAGATTATTTATTGTCTATTGAAAAAAATTTAAAGTACGTGTTTTGATAACATTCTCTATTTTTTTTACTAAATAGTAGAATTTTCAAC
>CAKNYM010038104.1:0-43919 GCA_932195095.1 Andricus curvator | reverse complement strand
ATAATGCGGCCCTAAGAGTGCTTTATTACCATCTTTGTCGCTCTTACGATGTAGGTCGCGATCCTGCCCTGCCGAACGCTCCAAGGGATATAGAGTCAATTGTCCAAAATTAGAAGTGCCAAATTTTCTGGAAATACGATTTTCGGACAGCATTTTCCGTTGCACACTCGAGGCCTGACATCGTTCTCCAAGACTTCGAGAAATGAACTATATTCGTGATCGAATTCTCGGCTCCGTCCGAATACAATATCACTGCCAAGGAGAAAGAAAGGGAAGAGAGGTATCAAGACCTTAAAAGAGAGCTGCAACGACTGTGCCCAAAATATTCGGTACAAGTAATTGTCCTTGTGATAGGTGCTCTCGGAGGTGCGAAACTATCACTGGTTTGTAACCTTAAAGCCATACCCGCGTGCCAAAAATATGCCAAAGCACTTGCGAGATGGATGCAGAAAGCTGTCATCCGTGGGTCGCTTCGTGTCACAAGACACACGAGGATTTCGCTGGCCTGTCGTTATGATTTTATCCTGCCCAGTGACCACTCATCTCGCGGTTGTGAGACGTGGGCATATGTGTGATTTACCGCGGTTCTACTAGGAGCCGGTGTCATTTTTTAGATGGCAGTTGCTATCAGTGGTATCCTGCGGTGGTTGTTTAACCCTTTATTCAAATTATATATATATATATATATATATATATATATACCATAGCTTAGTAGCCCAGTCCGCCATTTAGCCAAGTTCCTAGGAACTTCGATAAACAGCGCCGCATATACAAATTTACCTGCAGAACCTTTTGTTAGTGTAAGTTAGCCTAACGATCGGCTGACTCGTCTAATGGCCAAAGGCCATTCAGGATATTAAAACAACTTTATTTAAATCAAAAGGATTTTCAAGGACAGGTACATTTGTATTTCCAATTGCGTGAACTATGAATTACATTATTAATAATTAAAAAAAAATAATGATACTACCTTTATTGAAATAAAAAAAAACAATTACACAAAAACAATTATGATAGTCGCTCCTTTTTTTTAAAGATTAGTTAAACAAATTTCAGCTGAAAAATCCGTCCATTCTAGAATACTATTTCTGCTGAAGGAAATATCTCACAGTAAATGCCAGAGATATTATTAGTCTGAAGTTGGATAAAAACGTTGCAAACAACTAAAAACTACAATTATCCAAAGTCGGATAATTTTCATCGCGAGGTGGATATCAGTTATCCGTCGTGGGATAATTGTAGTTGTCAAGTGTTTGCAACATTTTTCTCCAACTTCAGATAAAACATATCCCTGGAATTTACTATACTTGTACTATATAGTTCCTAATTTTAAATGCCCTTCTTGGAAACCCAGGTAGCATATTGTAGTATGTACGTGCAGGTGTAAAAAAAATTCTAGAAGTCATTTCAGAATGTCCTCAATCGAACGATAATAATCATTTAAGGGCAGTCTGCTGTATGACAATAGGCCTCCTTCCAGTGGCTTAAAGTTACTCCATGGTTCACCTCAAGCCAATCAAGTCCCTGAATTCGATAAGAATTTTTCTTAGAGTCATCGGGTTCAAAACTCTTTCCCTGCATATGACAGAAGATGGATATTTCAATATCCAGCAGACTCACACCTGAAGGATGACGGTGATGTTAATTTTTACAATTTTAAAGAATGTCCCCTCCCTTGCGTTCATCTTCTTCCTACATTTTTTTCTTCCGCACTGGTGGGCAATGTTTTTATTTTTTCCATTTTCTTTTAAATGGAAGTTTCCACCACACATGTCACAACATTTTGTTTTTTGAAGGAGCCCCCAAAAAGCGAGAAAGTATCTTAGACCGGTTCCTTCGACTTCCTTGTTAAAATCTCTCAAACTTTTGAGGAATTCCATTTTAAAAATTTACTGCTACAACCGACTAGGTAGATGACGTTTCGTGAACTGCATTACTCATCCAGAATATTTCCAGAAATGTAATTGTCCTGTAAAGACCGTAATTAAAATGTTCTGAAAACGCCCTTATTGGTGCATTTTCCTCCAATCACATGAAGAAGAAGAATAACTTGAATTGACTGTTAATCAAAAGAAAATGTGTACCTTTTTTTTATCAATGTTTCAGTTAACAAATAGAACATTTATATGGAAAACAATGTTTGAATTTATTAAAAAATGAAGGCGGAAAAACACTTGTCACGTGTCAAGTTGGCATCGCGTTGATCTTATTGGTGCATTTTCCTCCAATCACATGAAGAAGAAGAAAAAGATTTGCCTTTTCTCTGTATGCACTTTTTATCTAAAGAAGGATTCATTTATTGTTCTGATTCATGTTTTTTGGTTTCTTATACTCTTCACTGTTTTACAGAAATCATAGCGTAAGTCAATCTATTAAAAGCTTCAAGTCTGAATTTAAAATTGTTCAAATTTTAATACTACTTTGCTCTGCACTGTCTCTTCTTTCTCTTGCTAATGTCTCTTTTTTTAATTGCACCTGCTACTGCTTGCTTCATGGTTCGTATCAATGGTCTGCTGCTTGCTTGAGGAAGGCTGTAGCAGTGTACGTATCTTGAGGAAGACTGTATTGCCAGGACTCGACTCGGGCGGAACAATAGGCCCCCAACGAACAGGTCGAGGGGCTGGAGGTGAACCATGGAGTAACTTTAAGCCCTTTCCAGTTATACCTCTCCACCGTATTAGTTTCTCCCACTCCACAAATTGCAATATAAATGAGCGTTAATGTTTGTCAGTAGTCAGTAGTCAATACCTTCAGGTTACAGTGGCTGCACTCGACTTGCGGTCTATGCTCAGAAAACCCTTCTATTTGCAAACCGCGGTCACTTTAGGTCGGAGAAGTTGCGTTCCGAGCGTTCTTCCCCCACCCGTGCGACGAACTCAGGGCAGTAGAGACGGGGGGGGGGGATTTCTCAATAGGTACGAAATGGATACGTATGTATAGAAAATCACGATAAATGGCAGTGTCTCATTGTGTCTTGTACGTGTTATGTGTGCTTGCTGCTTTTGTAAAGATGGAGTTCATGGTAAGTGAGTAAGGGAAATATGTTGCTAATCTTATTATTCATTTCACTTGAGTTGGGTTAATATCCATATTAAAATAATATTATAAAAATAATAGTTCTTGACAATACATATTTCCCAAAAAAAATTCAACACGTCAGTATCAAGTATAAGTAGATACGTAGAAAATGCTGCCAGTCCGAAGCCTGGAAAAAGTGTGAAGGGAAATTTCGGGAATAAAGGGGACGAAGGGAATGAAGGAAGTCTCAAGTGGCGCTGGTCCGAGCCCGCAACTCGAGAAATGCCCCCTGTGGATTTTGACCATACACCGCAACTCGTGTGCAGCGGTTACAGTCACATCAGGATAAAATTTGATTTTCGAAAATGAACGAACATATTGTCAGTCGGAATGAATTCGAAGAGAAGTTCGAAGAATTTCATAACAATCAGACAAGTAACAGGTCTGTCTGGGATAGAAAACATTTGGAAAGTGCAATAAAATTATTAAAACAATTTGAGGCAGTGAATTTAACAAAATCTTTTTCCTATTATCACTATTCCAAGCTTTATGAACTTTCAAAAATCGGGAGTGAATATTATGGGATTCTAAGACGAAAAAACGAAAATGATACGCTAATTTATGTGCTTGCCATTGAAGATTATTAAGATAAGTATTAGAGGCCCACATTCAAACTGGACATGGCGGGAGGGATAAGATAATTTATTATCTGAAAAGAAAATATCAGATTTCTAAAGCTTCTTGTGAAATATTTATTACTTGCTGTGGAACGTGTAATCGAAAAAGAGTAGTTCCTAAGAAAGGTGTTGTCACAAAGCTTATAACATCCAGTGGATTCAATATAAGTGGTCAAGTGGATTTGATTGACTTACAATTATGCAATGATGGCGAGTATAACTGGGTGATAAATTACCATGATCATGGTACCAAATTTCTGCATCTACGACCTCTGAAATCTAAGCATGCCGCTAATTTAGCAGAAGAGCTGTCTACAATTTTTTTCACTTGGGGTAGCTCCACAAATTTTACAAAGCGACAATGGTCGGGAATTAGTTGCATCGTTGGTAAATAAACTAGCTTCAATTTGGCCGCACTGTAAAATTGTTCATGGACGTCCCCAGCACTCTCAAAGTCAAGGAAGTGTTGAACGAATGGTCAAACGCCGACGTTGAAAATCTGTTAAGAGATTGGATGATTAACCACAAATCAATGAACTGGAGTCGTGGCGTAGGTACTATGAAGCACTTAAACCTTGAGGGCTTAATTTTTAATTTCAAAAGGATGAAGAAAGTATTTCGTTTCCAATGACTAAATTTAGAGCTTCACACCAAAAGAAACACAAAAATTGCATTAAAAAGTCGCGTTTTACAAAATATATCGTGATTTGTTTTTCTTACAATTTTAATAATAGAAAAATTTTGTTATAGTGTCAAGAAATTAAAAAAAATTATTATTAAAAAACCGAATAAAATTGCTAGGAAGGTACCTCCCTCTGTGCTCCAAACAGTTAAAATGACACATATTTATTACAATTATAGATTTTTTTTTTTTTTTTTTATTTATTGAAAATAATACAGGGTATTTTTATTTGCAGGGTATAAAGCTTAATTGTAGTAGTACAATGCCTCAATATGTACCTTAAGTTTAATTATGATACGTTGAATATAATTGATCTTATCACCTTTATACTCTACGAGAGATTATAAAAATTTTTGCTTCTGTTTTGAAGACTGAGCAAGAGATCGTAAATATATAAATATTCGAATTGTTCGCTGTGTAAAGAACTAAGTCATTCATGATACTGCACATTCGGAAAAACGGTGAATTTCTAATCAAGTTATTATTTGTTGTTGGACTATAGAACAATTCTCTTTGTCTAGAATTAAATTCCGGAGTTCGAAATAAGTGTTGAATCTTATCCAAAAGATATTGACAATCTACGAAGTTTCTCAACACTTTAAATACAAATACTAATAGCATGTAATTATAACGTTCTTCTAGTGTGAAGAGATTAAATTTTTTACATAATTGTAAATAATCGCTGCCAATTGGTGGGTAGTACCCTTCATTTTTGAAGAACAATAGTTTAAGAAATCTTTTTTGAATATTTTTAAGTGCATTCAGGTGGTTCCTTTTATGCGGTTCCCATATGATCGAGCCATATTCCAATTTTGATCTAATTAGAGAAATAAACAATGTGACCATGGTATTGTTGTTCTTAAGAAATTTACAAGATCTAGTTATAAATCCTAGAGTTTCAGATGTCGAATTAACTATTGCATTAATATGTGGATAGTATCTTAGATCAGAGCTAAGCACAATACCTAAGTCTTTAATAGTGACTACTTTAGTCAACTTAGTACTTTCCAGCTGGTATTCAAATTCTGTAATATCCTCTGAACGTGAGAATGTTATGACTTTACGTTTCTCATAGTTAATAGGGAGATCATTTTCTAAACACCATTTACAAAATTTATTCAATTTTTCTTAAAGTTTTGCACAATGTCTAATAGTTGAAATTTTTTGAAAGATTTTTGTGTCATCCGCAAAAATTAAAATTGGTTTTATTTCACCTGTTATCATGTCCATAACGTAAATAACATACAGGACTGGTCCCAGATTTGAACCCTGTGGTAGCCCTGAGGTAGGTGTGAGTGGCTTTGAAGTATAACCTGGGTATTGTACTACATGTTTTCTGTTTTTTAAGAAAGGTTCAATTGTAGCAATAAGGTTATGTGGAATGTTGAGCAGGCCAAGCTTCTTAACTAGAATGTTATGATTGAGCTTATCGAAGGCCTTCGAAAAATCTATATATATTGCGTCAACCTGATTATGCTCTGCTAGTACCTCAGATACATATTGAGGGAAAGAAGCTAGATTCGTTTAGGTAAAAAGCCATGCTGCTACGGGAAAAGAAGTGGTTCTAAACTTTTTGTTAATTTTTGGGCTATATATTTCTCGAAAACCTTTGAAAAGTTACATAAAACTGAAATTGGCCTGTAGTTGGTTACATGAGACTTTAAACCATTTTTATACATCGAGCAAACTCTTGCTAATTTCCAAATCTTTGGAAATTTAGCGGTTTCTAAACATAAGTTGTATATAAATGTTAGTAGTTTAGAAAAAGTGGATGCGAATTTACTGATTAAAAAGCAAGGTATTTGATCAGTGCCAGCTGATAATTTTTTAGGAAAATTATTTAGTATTTGAAGAATTTGAGATTCATCAATTTGTGCAACTTCCGGTTCTTTGGCTAGAATAGGCTTCTTAATTGTGTCACGAACTTTTATATTCTGCATTTCTTCCGTATTTGAGTATACGTTTCTGAAAAAATCAGCAAAAGCATTTACACACTCCTCAGGGTCAGTAATATCTCTGTTTTCATAATGAAGGATACCTGGGATTCTTGTCTCGCCTTTAAGTTTGGTCATAACATTCCATAGTTGAGATGGATGATCATTAAGTTTTTGTTCAATTTTAGTAGAGATTTCTTTTTTATCACTGGAAATCAATTCTTTAACTTTTATTCTGAGTTGCAAGAAACAATACTTTGCTGCTCCATCTTTAGTTTTATAGGATTTTAATTTCATTTTTGCTTTAGTTTTTATATTTTGAATTAATTCTTTTGAGTACCAGCCACAGAACTTTGAAACATTGGATGTTGGTACGAATTTGGGAATGTGATCATCGAATACCTTAAAGATTTTATCATAAAAATAATCGCACGCTTCATCAGGATCTATATACATAAACAATGGCTCCCAATTGCTGTTACTCAGTTGTACATATAGTTGTGAGAAGTCCCCATCTTTTTTGAAATTATACCTTGCTATTAGAGGTTTAGCAAATTTGGCTTGCGAGACTGATCCCGCAGCTAAATTTACAACTCCTGATAACGCAGGGTGATAGCTGTCTTCCTTCACCATTGGGCAGTTAGTGCTTTTGATTAATAATGGTAAGTTAGTGAGTATTAGATCTAAACATTGGTTGTTCTTGTTTTTTATATTATTTACTTGGTTCAGACTAAGAGATTGCATTAATGCATAAACTTCATCAGATTGTCTATCAAACACCAGCAGCTCGTGATGTTGGAGAAAGCATTTAGTATTAAAGTCCCCAGCGATAATCAAATAGTTTCCGTATAATTTATATATGCTTGCAAGCGTTTGAAGAACTAAATTCAAATTCTCTAGATTTACCGAAGGGGGGATATACAGCACTATGATATAGATTACTTGAGCGTTACATAATACCTTTGCAACGATTGCATTGACAGCCGGAACTTGGTTTAGGAGAGGATCTATGTTTATTTGGCATGATTTGTAGTTGTTATTTATAGCTATTAGTACCCCACAACCAATCGAGCCGTGTCTATCGTTCCTATAAATATCGTAGTAATTACTATCAAATAATTCATTGGAAGATAAATGATCTCGGAGCCAAGTTTCGGTTAACGAAATTATGTCGTACTCACGTAAACCGATGAACAATTGTACCTCCCTTATTTTAGTGCTGAGTCCTCTTGTGTTTTGATAGGACACGTGTACTAAGAGCTCCTTTCTATATTTATCGCCTTCGAGACGATAGTGGGGACTCCATTTCTGTAACCAATCCTGAGGTTTGCTTTTCCTGCATTCTTCCTGGAGTTCAGAGAAGTCATCAGGGCTGCCATCTCCTCCTTCTGCATTACTGTTCGTTCTGGAGCAAGTCTCATATTGTGGATATTCACCAATTTTTCCGGATCCTTCCGTATTTGCGAGAATGCTTTCAGAAGTTTTTTCGGAGCTTCTTCGGATGGAAATCTTATTTTTACTGGTCTCGGGGCAGCTGGATTCTGTGACATTTTACCAACTCTTTTTATATAGGCACCTGCCACGTTAAGAGTCTTTTCCATTTGAAAGCAGATGTGTGTAACTAAACTGTACTCACTTAGATCTTCAGTGGCAGAGCTTCCAGCTGTATTTGTGACTTTTTCCTGCAAACCAAAAATCATAACATTTTTTCTCCGTTTGTTACTCTCAATCAGCTCTTCCACACATTTAGATACACTCTGTGGTACCTGGGGAAATACTTTATCGACAATCTCTTTATCCATTGTGTCCATCTTATTAGTCAGCTCTTCTACTGTGCCTTTTAAATCATTAAAATCTTCTTTCATTAGTGATCTATGTTGTTCAAGCGTTTTTTTGATGAATTCAAATTTCATCTCAAAGTTATCAGCTTTTGAGAATAATAGCGTTGAGTTGATGTTTTCAAATTGGATACTATCGTCTTTATCGTCTTTGAAGAGTGGATTTCTATTATTTGCAAATCCAGCAAATTACAATAGAAAACTATGTTTTACACCACTATTTCAAAAATAACATACAAGATGAGAGAGAAAGCGTAATGTACATTTTTCTCAAATATTACCACGGTAAGTACTTCTTCCTCACTTGCAGGATCACTCAGATTTGCTCAGAAACAGAAATGACACATTTGTCGTACAGTCTACCTTTATTTATAGACACTGGCTAATTTCGAACTTCCATCTGTACACCAGAACACTGAGTTTAATATATTGTACTTTTTAAGCACATCAAAGAGTTTTTTTCGCAATATTTTGAACAAGTTCACCGTGGGATGAGCCTACGTGAACCCACGTGCGAATTGACCGTCGGCCCACGGTCGGGCCAACCGTAGGACGGTCGATCCAACTTTGTGCGCCACTGGTCGGGCCAACCAGCTAAATGATAACGGTCAACCGCCTTTGGCTTCTCAAGGTCGGCCCGACATTTGGTCCCATATATGGGCCATCTATTAAGATGATGTCGGCCCAACCTTGGACAACAATGTGCGGTATTCAAAAAATAAATAATAATTGATTGCGAGTATTTTGACTATAAATGTCAATGGTCCTGCTTAGAATGAATACATTTATTACATTTTTAAACATTATATTACAAATAAAATTTCTAATGCTACGGGGTTTCGAACCTACGCCTATACCTGAATCTATAGCCTAGCAGTCGGGAGTCTTACCCATTATTCTATACCTAAAGAATTGAAAATCAATGAAAAAACCATCCTCATAAGATACAGTTCAAAGCAGTTAAGAAAAACAATTTGTTAACTCTTTTTTCTCATTAATTTTTGTATTATTATATGACATCTTGTAGATGTCAAATAAATTATCTGTTAACGGGAATATAAATTTAAAATTGTTTAAATAAATAATTTAAATCGATTACAATTTTTGGGGTTTCGTAGCGAAAAGAAATCGTTGTTTCTTGTTTGATCTGGTTGTAATTATATGGCCAATGATGTTCTATAGAAAAATGTTGCCAAGCATCGCAAATCGTATATTTTACAAACAAATCATATAAACATTTTTGCAAATCTTTATTCAGTACTTTGATTCTGTGGAAGATTTCAATCCTTACTGTAAGCAAAAAGTAGAACTCAAATCTCTGGAGTTGTTTGAGGAACCCTGCTACCTTAGCCGATGCTGTGGATTCTACTGTACGGTCTGCAATCATCTCCTTAAAGAAAGTCATGGCAGCTGCATAATTGTCTTCGTCATGAATTGTCAGGAGAGACTTTATTCTCAAACACTAACTGAAAAATAAAGGAAAATAATTATTGAGACCATACAGAAATTTAATATATTAATAAATGCATATAATAATTATTATTTCTAAAATCACCTTTTTGGACAAAATGGAGGGCTTCCTGTGGACTGAAAGTGCCGGAACCACGCAAGTCTCTTTGGAGAATGATGTTTAAAATTTATCATGTCCTTTCTCATGCTGATGAAATTTCAAGCACATTGTACGTCTTCCATTTAATCTTGGACAACGAGGTTCAAATTATGTGGATTGCAGTGCACAAAAAGAGCTCTAGGTTCCATTTCTTTTATGCGAGCTTGTAGGCCCGATAAACAGCTACTATCGGCGCAAAAATTATAGGCATCTGCCTTTGAAGCTTAACAACTCAGCCAAAAAAAAATGCTAGAGTAATAAGTGAAAAGTAATTTGAAAGCTGCAAGTGTTTCACGTAAATGAGCCCGAACACGTTAATGTAAAAAAATTGTAGTGCTTTGCAGACTGAAAAATGTAAAAAAAAGTAAGGAATTTTGGGCACATTTAAGAAGAGTCAAGTTTAGAGCATTATTTATACAGGAGGCAATGGGAAAAATTTGAAAAAATTCATGAATATGAGGAAAACATTTGTGAACAAATTTCAGTTGGCAAATTTGAGAAATAATAAAAATTGTTGCTTAAAATTACAAAAATGTACAACCACACTATCTTCGGTTCTAATAAAGATATTAAAGCGATTCAAACTGAAAACTGTAACGGATAGGCTCTGTAATTATTTACAATCTCCCGGAAGGATGTGATTGTTTTATTTCTGGTGGAAATCTCGATATTTTTAGACATTTTTTTTGTTAGAAACCAAGTGTCAGAAAACTGCGGGGATCCTTTTTTTTTTTGCTTCCGACCGCTCGTGCCTTTCTTCGACTCGTGCTTCTGAACTCTTGCCCAGACATTTGACGCCTCCTCCGACCAGTGCCGTATTTCTTTCATTCGTGACATAAAATTGTGTATATAGTAAATGGAATTGGTCGTTAGGCTTGTAGATAAAATAATTGTAGGCTACGATCGTGGTCGGAAAAACTTTGTTTCCAAAATTGTTTGTGCTCTTTTTATAAACTACGGGACATATGGTAAACTTAAAGTGTGCACAACATTTTATGTGTGTTATACTGTTATTAATTCTCGAAATAAACCTGCAAAATACACCCAGGCGGAAAAATTATATATAGTTTATATATAGTGTGAAGTATTATATATAATACTCGTCTGTTTTATACAATAAATGTATAAAACAAATGAATATTATATATAATACTTCATACTATGTATGAACTATACATAATTTTTCCGCCTGGGGACATAAAGAAAAAATTCAAGCAAAAATGAAAAAGTTGAATTTTCAGCTAAAAAAATTCATTTTTGATAAAGGAAAAGAATTTTCATCAAAAGAGTTACATTTTCCACAAAGCAGTTAAATTTTCGACAAAAGATATAAATTTTTAACATAGTGGATGAGTTTTCAACTAAATAGTTACATTTTTATCTAAAAAATGATGCATTTTCAATGAAAAATGTAATAGTTGATATTTCTTCTAACAGTTATTTTTCAGTGAAGAGAGAAAAAAAACGTCCCACATATTTTTAAATTTTCAAAGTAAAAGACAATTTCTTTGAAAATGGGTTGAATCCTCAAGCAAAACGTATTAAAAAGATGAGTTTTGAAAGAAAAGAGACGAATTTTTCACATAACAATTCATTCTCTAGCAAGACTTTTAACAAAAAAATTGAATTTTATCCGAAGAATAAACATTCCAAGCAAAAAACCTGAATTCTCAACTAAAAATTTAGCAGTAGATTGTTTTCACCAAAAATTAGAATAAACCTTGAACCGATTTTCCAATTTTCAGAAAGTAGTGTGTACGAAGTTACGCGTATTTCAATGTTGTGCTTTGTTTGTCAAATGAAACCTCAATTTTTTCTCCCCATCTATATATTTATCGTCTTCTTTCTGATTCTGATATATTTTATTGTCTTATTTTGAAATCCACCCTAAAATTTAAAAAAGGTTTTACAATAACAAAATGGCGCATATTTTTCTGAAAATGTTAAAAGTCCAAGGTACTTCACTTAAAGAAATACGGAACTGGTCGGAGGAGGTGTCAAATGTCTGGGCAAGAGTTCAGAAGCACAAGTCGAAGAAAGGCACGAGCGGTCGGAAGGAAAAAAAAGGATCCCCGCAGTTTTCTCACACTTGTTTTCCAACAAAAAAAATGTCTAAAAATATCGCGATTTCCACCAAAAATAAAACAATCACATCCTTCCGGGGGATTGTAAATAATTACAGAGTCTATCCGTTACAGTTTGCAGTTTGAATCGCTTTAGTATCTTCATTAGAACCGAAGATAGTATAGTTGTACATTTTTGTAATTTAAAGCAACAATTTGTATTATTTCTCAAATTTGCCAACTGCAATTTGTTCACAAATGTTTTCCTCATATTCATGAATTTTTTCAAATTTTTCCCATTGCCTCCTGTATATGAAATAATGCTCTAAACTTGACTCTTCTTAAATGTGCCCAACATTCCTTACTTTTTTTTACATTTTTCAATCTGCAAAACACAAAAAAATTTTTACACTGAAATCTTCGGGCTTATTTACGTGAAACACTTGCAGCTTTCAAATGACTATTTACTTATTACTCTAGCATTTTTTTTGGCTGAGTTGTTAAGCTTCAAAGGCAGATGCCTATAATTTTTGCGCCGATTAGTCACATTTTTAGCCCCGTCATAGCATTGACTTCTTAAGTTTTTAATATTCAGGTTATATCGAACGAGGATGTCAGTTGCAATATTAAACAGCGTTTCTCATTTTGTCCTATCCGTTTCGTGAATCCCCATAAAAATCTCTATAATTGACAAATCATCGTTTACGATTCTAAAGCAAATGGAGACTTGTTCTAATCTGGAAACATCGGAAGTTTCATCAAGAGTTAAAACAAAATAGGTGGCGGACTTGACTATATAGTTCTACATACTGTCGCTCTACTTCATTGGCGATCATGTTAATCATTTCGTTAATTATGTCATGATGTAACGAAACTTAATTTGTTTGACTAAGCCAGGTTTTCAGTATTGGAACGCCTTCTGCTCGCATGTTCAATGCCTCCAAAAGATTTGAGCGCTCGTCGTTATCACTTCGTCTTAAAGCCAGTCCCTGTTCAGCTAAAAATATGACTGTAGTGAATATCTTGGTTAAAGCTATTCGAGCTTCTTCCATTTCCTTTCGCTTTGCTGTTGAAAGAAGCTGGCTAACGTTGATAACATTGTACGTCGTTTTTCCAAGTGTTAAATGTGGTTTCAACAAAAGCTCCGCGTGAATTTTTTACAATTCGAGACGTCACACAGTGGGCTAAAGTGAAAAAGTTTGTGACAAAATCGTAGAACTTTTAAAAGGGATGACCTAGAGGGATGGACTTTCTTGAGATTTTCAGATGCATAACTACAGAATAGAGGAAAATACGGAGAAGATGAAAATATACATTTTTTACCTTGAAAATCTAGGTTAAATTTGACATTTTTTGACAAAAAGTTGTATTATTGGATACCACGGGCGCTCAGGTACTATATTACATATGTTACACATATATTCTAATAGACTTCATTATGTCGAATCCAAATATGAGCTTTAAATCAGCCTAGGACTTTCTGTTTGTAAGAAAAATGTAATTGAATGATCTATTCTGAACCTTCATGGCATGAATGGTTTCCACTAAAGTAAATTTGACTATTTGCCGTATAAAAGGGTTTTCGGGGTCGTCGAATTAGAATAAAAAATAAAAATGTCAACATTCATAATGGCGGATCCAATATGGCGTACAAAAATTGTAAGACCGAGCTGATATTAGTGATGCCGCGATAGACGATAATTGCGATACGATACGATACGATAATTGCGATAATCGATACGATAATGTAAATTTTTATCGTGACGATAAGACGATACGATACGATAATTTTGTCACGATACTGACGATAATTACGATAATATCGCGAAAAAAGTTTAACAAAGAAATTAAAATAATTTATTTTTTGATTTTGAATATGAAGGAAGTGATTTAAATAAGAAAAAATTCTACACTTCATTCCCTTCATTCGCCGAGTTTCCAGCTTCATCATCACTTTGATTTGATATATTTCTCTTAGATAAAATACCACCTTCATTAGTGCGCTTCATGATTGGAATTTTTGTTTTAGTAAAATCATTTACTGTTATTTTTTTTCTTTGACACCGTTGGATAGTCAGAAATTCGATGTTATTGCCACTAATCGAATAAAATGTTTGAGGTTATTAATCATGCAAAGACATGATGATCTACCCGACTTGTCATTGTCAGCCGATGCATCTTTTTCAATTGCGCAAACGTCGCTCACTCTGTCTGATTGGTCCGATTCCGTGCGCTCATACCCGACTTGTAATTGTCAGCCGATGAATCTTTTTCAACTGCGCAAACGTCGCTCACTCTGTCTGATTGGTCCGATTCCGTGCGCTCGTTTGAAATAGAGCAAACCAAGTTGACGCATCGACATGTAGATATGGACCGCTGGCTCAGTGATGAAAATGCGTACCGCTATTAGACAGAGAGGGGGGACTCTGAAGGGCAACCTATGTCCCTCTATTGCCCTGTTCGCTCTATGTTAAAAATATCGCGAAATTGACGATAGACGATACGATACGATACTGTCCATGACGATACGATAATCAGACGATAATTTCGCGACACGATTCGATAATGACCTTGATTATCGTATCGTATCGTATCGGGGCAACACTAGCTGATATGACTGAAAATCACTGTACGGTGGGTTTTCGGGTCGCTGATTTCGAATATGAAGTCAAAATGTCAGATCCAATATGGCGGACCAAAATTGTAAGACCGAGCCGATATGACTGCAAAAATTCCGGGGGGGGGGGGGTCGCTGATTTCGAATCTAAACTAAAAAATTCAAAATGGAGGATCCAATATGGCGGAATGTAATTGTGAGAATATAACCGATTTTATTTAAAATCTTTACTTGGATTTTTGTTATGTCTTATATTTCAAATATATGGTGAAAATTCAAAAATTTTAAAAGTCTGATGAAATATTGCATCAGACATTTAAAATTGAAATGAAAATTCAAATCATAAAATTTTTGAATTTTTACCATAGATTTGAAATCGACGACATTAAAAAACACTAAGTAACGATTTATTGGATCCGACATTTTGAATGTTGACATTTTGACTTTAGATTCGAAATCAGCGACGCGAAAACCCCCCGTACAGTAACTGTCAGTCATATCAGCTCGGTTTCACAAATTTGGTCCGCCATTTTGAATTTTGACATTTTTATTTTGTATTCCAATTCGAAGACCCAAAAACCCCTTTAATACGACAAATAGTCAAATTTACATTAGTGGAAATCATTCATGCCATGAAGGCTTACAATAGATAATAATTCAATTGTATTTTTTTACAAACAGGAAGTCCTAGGCTGATTTAAAGCCCATATTTGTATTTGGCATAACGAAATCTATTAGAATAAATGTGTAACACATGTAATATAATATCTGAGCGCCCATAGTATCCAATAATACAACTTTTAGTCCAAAAATGCCAAATGTAACCTACATTTTCAAGGTAAGAAAATATTTTTTCAGCTTCTACGTATTTTTCCTCTATTCTGTAGTTATTTATCTGTAAATCTAAAAAAAATCCATCCCCCTAGGTCAGCCCTGTCAAAAGTTCTACGATTTTGTCACGAACTTTTTCACTTCAGCACACTGTGCGTCATATAACTTGACGGAATTACATGTTTATCTACTGCTTCAGAACAGACGCTACAAATTGCCTCATTTTGTGAATTTAATAACAACCACGGATATGTAGTCTTCCAACGAGTAAAATGTTTAGGAGCAGCACCACCTGCATACAAAAAAAGCAATTGGGATTTGTTAATTGTGAATGCATATATGAATATAAAAAAATATGTAAGGCTAACGAAACTGAACAATTATTAACAAATGATTAATATCGTAATAAATAATAAATTAGAATTTTTGTTTATAAAATATAGGTTGCTACATAATATTCCTAAAAGTTTATTGATTTTTTTGCGCAATTTTTTGAATATTTATGAAAATATAAAAAAAGATCACAAAAAATCTGAATTGTTAGAAAATTTCGAAAGCGATGCAAAATTATGAAAAAGCAATGGTTTTTCATAGCATTTTTGTAGAGGATCCCTTTTACGACGGTATAGCAAATGTTTTCTTAGTAACACGTTTGTTCATATTTAAAAAAATTAAATTATTTGTGAATTCATCTTCATATGATCAAGATATGGCTTTTGATTATCATTGATATACATTTTTTTTAAATGTTAGACAAGAGTCCTAACATTTTTTTCAAAAATTATGTTCTCTTGAAACATTTTGAAGAAAAAAAGAAGCAATGTTATCCTTTCTCGATTTATTTGTACTAAATTCGTGAGTAAAAGCGAGTAAAAAGTCAACTTTTTTTATCTGAGGTAAAAAATGTATTGATCATTTTCAACGAAAATAAGCATTTTCTAATTAATTACAATTCAGGAAAAGAAGAATTGAAAATGTTCTTAGGTGGAAACAATTCAATTAATTTTTTTTTACTTTCAAAGAAATTATTATTATAAAATCCAATGGGTCATTCCACAATAGATTGTTTGCGGTTTTTAAAACTGATTTTCAAAAGTTGGTGTGACCTGCGAAAATGGCACGATATTTTAGGAAAATACGTAAAATAATTTAATAGAACAAAAATTGTATTATCATTTACAAAATTAAAGTTTCATTTGATAAAAATCTATTTTAATTTGAGTACAATTTTCAATAAAAAAAAATTCATCATTTTACTGATTTGAAGTAAGAAATAAGAGTAAAATGGGAGATTACGATATCCGTGGCGACAAAGTTTTAATGTGGATCCCTATAGGATTTTTGGCGAGAAACACGAATCTGAAATTTTTAAATCGATATCTCGAATAGTTTTCGAGATGTCGATTTTTTTATGTTAAAATTATTGACTTTTGTTTTTGATTAACATAATTTATGAATATTGATTTCGATGGGATTTTTGGCGAGAAACACGAATCTGAAACTTTTAAATCGATATCTCGAATAATTTTCGAGATATAGATTTCTTTATGTTACAATTATTGAATTTTGTTTCTGATTAAAATAATTTCTGAATATCGATTTCCATGAGATTTTTTGCAAGAAATACGAATCTGAAATTGTTAAATCGATCTCTCGAATAGTTTTCGATATATCGATTTTTTATGTTAAAATTATTGACTTTTATTTTTGATTAATATAATTTCGAAATATCGATCACGATGGGATTTTTTGCAAAAAATACGGATCTGAAATTGTTAAATCGATATCTCGAATAGCTTTCAATATGTCGATTTTTTATGTTAAAATTATTGACTTTTATTTTTGATTGATATAATTTCTAAGTATCGATTTCGATGGAATTTTTTGCGAGAAACACGGATCTGAAATTTTTAAATCGATATCTGAAATAGTTTTCGAGATATCGATTTTTTCTGTTAAATTAAATAATCGAATAATACAGGTCTCACATCCATCCCTTTCCAATGTCTAGTGGGATACGGGAAGGCACCCCTGTGACTGGGCACAGAAATGATGTAAGGTCACACCCCTACCCCTTTTCCAACGCCTCGTGGGGGCGGCAAGGCACCCCTGTGATTGGTCACAAAAATAATGTAAGGTCACATCCCTACCCCTTTTCCAACGCCTCGTGGGGGCGGGAAGGCACCCCTGTGATTGGTCACAAAAATAATGTAAGGTTACACCCCCACCCATTTTCTAACGCCTCGTGGGGGCGGGAAGGCATCCCTGTGACCAGTCACAGAAATAATGTAAGGTCACACCCCTTTTCCAACGCCTCGTGGGGGCGGGAAGGCACCCCTGTGACTCGTCACAGAAATAATGAAAGGTCACACCCCTAACCCTTTTCCAACGCCTCGTGGGGGCGGCAAGGCACCCCTGTGATTTGTCACAAAAATAATGTAAGGTTACACCCCCACCCCTTTTCTAACGCCTTGTGGGGGCGGGAAGGCACCCCTGTGATTTGTCACCAAAATAATGTAAGGTAACACCCCTACCCCTTTTCCAATGCCTCACGGGGGGCGGAAAGACACCCCTGTGACTGATCGCAGTAATAGTTTAGGTTGTTTGATATAATAAAATTATTGAATTTCAACCAAAATTACACAAATTGTTAGTACGGCTTTCGATAAGATTGTTTGCAAAAAAAAAGAATGTGAAACTGGAAAATAGGTATCTCGATTATTTTTTATTTTACATTGAAATTATTTATATTTTTTGCTGAATTTATCTCACACTAGTATCTGAAATCTTTAAAAATTATCATCAGGATTAAAGTCAGAATGAAGTTCTTCTTCATCATCTTCATCGCTGGCGTTTTCTATATCTTCTTCAATGGTCGTAAGCCGCGGATGTTTTGCTGGTACGTGTTCTTCTAAATCTTCGGATTCGACAGTTGGTGGATCAATTTCTTTTAATTCCAATCCTTGGCGTCTTTCACCATCAACTATACCAGGATAGACTTTTTTTATGTCTTCCAGAAATTGCTGGATTTGGGAACGTAAATCGTTCTTGTAAATCTTCTCAAGAACATTTTGTCGGTAGTAAAATAAAGCCATATATTGTTGTAATAATTTAGGTGTTGTACGACATACAATAGTACGCTTAAGTAATTTATTTTGATTTTCTAAATCATTAATTGTCTTGATTGGATTGGAGCTATCAACATACTGTCCAATACTATGATTGGTCTTTGAATTAACTGTGCTTTCACCAAGAATCTTCTCCACACCAATATACTGCGTTCCTCCATCAGTACATATCCGACTTGTTCCCGCGTGGACATATTTCTTTATATATGGCCACAAGCTTGCCTTATTTTTAGAATTATAACTTTAAAAAAAAAGTCCCTCTTTATCTTCTTTGCAGTACAATCCAAAGACAGTAATTGTCATCTGCTCAGTAAGTCGTCCCCTATGATACTTACGTTTCGTCAGAAACGTTTCATCGACTTGCACGGTTTTCCCATCACCTCCAAGACGAATTTCGCAATGAGATGCAACAACTTCAGCTATTTCGCGACAATAGCTGTAATAGTCAACTACAGTTGATTTACTTAACTGCTCACCATCTTCATGTCGACGCCATCCAAGTAATTGAGTATAGACTTCTGTTACTTTCATTTTCCCGATAAAAGCTATACTTGTAGCAAGAACTTCACGAATTTTAATTCGACAACATGATCCATCGAAAAAAGTACCATTGATGGATTTTCTACCCGCCGACACTGTTTAGAATTTTTCTTTTTCGAGCCTTTTGAAGAACATCGCCAAAGCCATCCTAACTCTTTCTCTGTATTTATTTCAACCTTCATTGGAAAATCGCAGCATGTTGGAGGTGTTGACGATTTGGATGGGATTAAACCTATTTCTTCCAAAAAAAGAATTGCTCAATCATCGGTTCCGATAAGATCATTGAAGGAACAAAAGTATGAAAACTTTTTCAGTTTTGGATGTAATAAAGGGTGTTCGGGTCCCATAATATCAACAATGATAATTTAATTGAAATAAACTACAAAATTACTGTCAGAAGCGTGCCTGCATTGAACTCGAGATCGTTTGATTTGTTTTAAATTCAAAAATTGACATCATAGTTCTTTTACCTATCACTAGAGGGATCGACTCTGCCGGTAAAGACGAAACAGATAATATCGATAAATTGTAAATATCAATATCCCTTCAATGGCTTCAACTCAAAATCCCTGCTGTGAGAATACTTCCGCAGTCCGTTTTACAATCCCATACCTAATCTTTTGCTATAGCATGCTGTTCCAAATTACACTAGATTACAGCCAAAATGTACATTTAATGCAACTATTTTTTTCCTATGTATTTTCGCTCGCTAAACTCGAAAATCACATTAAAAAAAATTTTTATGAATAGGTTTTCGAGATATGATTTTTGAAATGTTTTTCCATTTTTTTCAGCGGTGGCTTCACATGTTAGGCCATATATCGAGTTGTAAATGTCAGATTGGATCGCACGAAGTCTCAAATTAAAGGTAATAAAATTTTCAACAATCGCTCTTCATATTGTTTTCCAATCTGTTCAGTAGTTTAGGTGTTATGACCCAAAATATATGAGAAAAGTCCATTTTTTGCGCCAAAATAAAAATCGGAAATTCACTTGATCGCCATGCAAAAATAGAAAAATTCAAATTATGTCCAGTTTCTTATTTTTTATATATAGATCGCACTTTTAAGAAAAAAAAGGTATTGATGAAGAAAATATATTCATAAATACCGGAGATATAAGCAATTGATTGAAGGTACCAAAATTCAAAGATGGTTCGCCTCTTGTCAGTGCGCGCGCTGCACCGAGTGTACAACGGGATGGGCGATACCGATACTATTCTTTGAACATCGAGTATAAAATACTCGATAATTTCAATTCTCGATTCCGATTCTAAAAAAGTATCGATACTATTGTATCGATATTATTTTATGATATCAAACTCGCCGATTCTTCTTTCTTTTATTGGATGATCCAGTGATGTTAACGGGCCGAGACTTTTCCAACTGCGCAACCGTTGCGTATGGAAGGGGAAAGCCTCCTTTTTGGCCGTAATACACGCGCTCATTTGAAATGCTTGAAATTTGAAGCATTTTAAAGAAGCGCGCGTATTACGGCCAATAAGGAGCCTTTTTCCTTCCATATGGAACGCTTGCGCAGTTGAAAAAGTCTCGGCCCGTTAACATCACTGGGCTGCTCTAAATATACCTTCCGGTTAGTAGAAAATCGGATTTGAGTGTCAAGCCAAAATCGGTATGGAATATATATTGTTATTTTATTTCATGCATGTATTTCTTTATTACACTGGGTTACAATGAAAAACTTTGTAAATATAATTTTAATTTCAACAGGTGTAAATATGTCGCTCAAAATTCATTTTTTGCATTCCCACTTGGATTTTTTCTTGGAAAATCTCGGTGACGTAAGTGACGAGCATGGTTAAAGGTTTCAACAAGAAATGAAAGCCATTGAGTAGCAATACTGTATATTGGGATGCAAGAATGTTGGGAGATTATATTTGGTTCCTCATCAGAGAAACGGAACCTGCGAAGAACAGAAGACAAAGCAGGGGCCAACCTTATTCCTAATCTAGTCATGCAATATTGAAATTCATAACTAAAAACGAATAAAATAAATTAAATAAATGTTTGCTGTACAAAAATGAAAAAAATAGAAAAACAGAGTAAAATTTGAATTTTGGTACCTTCAATCAATTACTTATATCTCCGGTATTTATGCATATATTTTCTTCATCAATACCTTTTTTTCTTCTCAAAAGTGCGATCTATATATAAAAAATAAGAAACTGGACATAATTTGAATTTTTCTATTTTTGCATGGCGATCAAGTGAATTTTCCATTTTTATTTTGGCGCAAAAAATGGACTTTTCTCATATATTTTGGGTCATAACACCTAAACTACTGAACAGATTGGAAAACAATATGAAGAGCGATTGTTGGAAATGTTATTACCTTTAATTTGAGACCTCGTGCGATCCAATCTGACGTTTAAAACTCGATATATGGCCTAACATGTGAAGCCACCGCCGAAAAAATGGAAAAAAATTTCAAAAAAACATATCTCGAAAACCTATCCATAAAAAAAAATTTTAATATAATTTTCGAGTTTAGCGAGCCGAAATACATAAGAAAAAAATAGTGGCAATAAATGTACAGAAATTTTTTTTAATTTTGTAAACTAGTGTTATTAATAGTAATTTCAACTAGTGAATGAATAAAGCAGGAAAGGAAGTCAATGAGATAATTAATCATGTGGCATACATTACTCGCATGAACAAAAGGAGCATACGTAAGGAAAGCGAGGTTATGTCCATCCAAAAGAACCGACAGGACAGAAAAATAAATTTCTATAATTTATATTTTTAAACAAGTAAGTTATTTATTAATTATAAATAGAAGAATATCTCTAGAGCTAATTGCGAGATATCGATTTGAAAGTGTTTGAGTCGTTTTTCTCATAAAAAAATCCCATATTGGAATGAACTCTAAGAAATTATATACATTTGAAGAAAGTTTTAAAAATCGACATATCTCGCAAACTATTCGAGATATCGATTTAAAACTTTCAGATTCGTGTTTCTCACCAAAAATCCTATGGGAATCCGCTTTAAAACTTTGTCGCCACAGATATCGTAATCTTGCCAGTAAAATACAATAAATGCGAGAACAGTAGGAAAAAATAGATTTTTGTTCCTCCCAAAATACAAATACACCCTTGATTTGAAGTTTATGACAAGTTGACTGTATGTTACGTCGTTGAATGCTGAGGGGAAAACAAAGGACCAAATGCATAATATTCGGTCAATTTTTGCCCAATTTTGCTAATATCTTCGTAAAAACTAATTTTTTGAATATGAGTATATTCGAAAAATAGTTTTTATTTTTTAGGAGCTATTCAATGAAATAATAAAATGAGAATAATTATTATTCATTACGAAGATATTGCAAAAATAAAGTTTTGTCCCGTGTATTTTGTCCATTGTTTTCCCCTTAGCACCCAAGGAAGTGAAGTTAGCTGGTGGTTGAAGTGAAAATACCTAATTATCTATCACTTCTAAATATTTCAACGAAAAAAGAGGAAACTGTTTTGAGAAAATTTCGTGTTTTAATTGTTTTTTAAATCGAAACAGCTTTACCATTTTGTATTCTTTATTCATTTGTCTCATCGGCTTCGTAGGAGTGAAAAAAATTTGACAAACTTAAACAAGAAAAACCTTAAAATCTCAGAAATTGCGAAAAGGCAAGGTTTTGAAAATCAAATAAAAAAAAAATTTCCTTCAGAAAAATAAAAAATTCAGCCTATTTATGCTGGAATTAACCTAATATACGAACCAATATATTATTATAAAACTTAGTAAACTTACGGTTTTCTGCATCACAGTCTATTTACTTCTTCTTTTGGGTGTACGTTTTCACTCCTATTTTCGAAATCAACATTTCTATTCTCACTAATATTACAAGAGCTAAAGCTATCATCTTTCTTACGAAAAAAAAATTGTCTAAAAACCGCGGTTTTTTAATCACTTTTTCCTCCTTCAACTTGTTCTCTTTTGCTAACATTTGTGTTTGACAATCACTTCGTTTACGTTTAACCATTTTGATTTTAAAAGAGATGTTCTCAGTGCAACATTCAATCTAAAACTAAGGACTCTAGCCTAATTGTGTCTCTATTCCTGACGCAGGTATATTGTAAAAGTAACCGAAATAAGTAGAAATAACATTAACCATAGGGGAAATTCCCGTGCCCAGACTGACGGGCTCGGCGTGGACCCCCTCTTGCGCGACAACTTGAGAGCAATAAATTCAGAACTATAAACACCAAAATTTTACAAGTCCATGGTAACGACCCATGCAAACTTGGAAGTTGAAATTCTTCAGCAAAGGTCAGGTACTTAGTGAAGGGCGTGATGGGTACACGAAACAAGGTATAGAAATGACATACCCCTGGACTCGTGAAAGCCTATACATTCCCAAAAAATGACTTCCAAATAGATTCCATGAGTTATTTTTAAATTTTGAGTGAATAAATTGGAACGGTAATCAGTGGTCATTTGGGGTCATTAGCGACAATAGGCCTCGCGCTCCGGGAAACCTGACGACTGAGCGCGCCTAGAGAGGTAATTAGTATGCGTGAGGAGTAAGGGTCCCCTGGAAGGGGAAGGTAATCCAGGTAGCTTGCGCTCCTTTGGGCTGTACCCGCCGATACCATTGCCGAAAACAGAAATCAAAAACGAAGAGTGCAGAACCCAGACAAGAGATATATTTTTGAAGCAAAAGTAAATTATTTTTTTTATCTTTCCGTCCAGTTTTCCATGTATGGAATTTCCATGGTTGGAAATATAATAAACTGAGATCAGTTAATCTTTTATTAACTATAGTTGAACGAAGTTCGGATTTTATCCTAGCTAAAGTTGAGAATGATCGTTCAGCTTCACAATTTGTGATAGGAATGGTTAAGAAGAGTCTAAAAGCAATATATAATTTTTTTATTATAAATATATAATTTTTTTGTCTTTGTGAGCAGATTTCAAGGAAGGAACCAATTGTTCCAGTTCAGTGGCTAAGTTAACTTCCAAATCTTCAGCGTAATAATCTACAAGTTTAGAGGAACTTTCTTTGATATCTTTTATATCTTTTATCTCATATTTAATCTTCTACAGTCTCGTCATTACAGATTTGTGCATTCGTTATTATCCCTGATTCGCCATTGTCTGAACTTTCAACTTCTCTTAAGCTTTTTAATATCATTTTATTATTTTATACTTATTAAATTATTTTACAATCAATTTAATCAACAATATCATATATAATTCTGCGCAGTTCATTCAACAGCCGTTTTATTTCGATGATAAACTCACGAATCTTGTGATGTCCGCGGCATATCCTTTATAGCTTTTGGTATTAAATTTTTATTTTATACTCCTCCAGAATTTCCATTTCCTTCAAAAGAATGAGAAGAAGAACACAAATCTCATTTGTTATCTGTTATAACTGATTTAGATTTATTTTTGAAAAAAGTTGACAGTTTTGGAAGTTTGTTTTCGAATTCTTCTGTTTTTCGTTGTTTTCTTTTCGATGCACCACTTTCACACTTTATCGACATTTTTTTAGTTAAAAAGCATTTTAAAATCAGACCCTCACACACTGACTCGTCGAAAACTGTACCAAAACTTGTTAAAATTTGAATCGTGGATTTTTGGCGAAAATTAAAGTTTAAAACGTAATAAAATTCTCCTCTGATGCGTGTATTTCAAGTGTTGGAATCGTACTCAGGTTTGTGAGTTTGATATTTTGATACCGAATGCATCGAAACCCGGACGACAGGGCAAACTCTCGCCTCGGCACTCGCTGAAATATGATCTCAATATTTAGACTAAAATGTTGATGTAAACTGTAATATATCAGTATCGAAACATTATAGTCACAAGCAGCAGTGCAACAAAAGATAAAAATAATTCTAGATTTTCTGGTTCAGCATAAGTAGAGTAAAAGAAATATTAGAAGTATTAGCAAGTTATCTCTATAGAGAACTAAAATAATAACTTTGTAAATATTGATACCAATTTTTTTTTATGTTGAGGAAGAATTTGGGGGCCACTTCCAAAGCGGGGCCCCGGGCTACAGGCCTTACAGCCACCCCCTTAAAGTCCCATGCATGCTCGAACGCCAACGCGAACGCAAACGCAAACGCTGATGCGACGCACTTCGGAACGCATTTCTGAGTTATACTGAGTGGAGGCGCACCAGCAAAACTCGATGCGGTCCACTGCACTGTGGTTCCGCACAGGGCTTCAGGAATGGATTTTCGCGGAAGGGTGAAGCTGCAGGTCGCAATTCTCAACCGATTCACCTTTTTTTTTTAATATTCAAGTACAAAATTCCTAACAAACTGAAGGTTCCTGATTTTTTATTTTATTTAAAAAATATTATATTAATAAAGATATCAGAAAAAATGGCAAAATCGAAGTATTATATTTTTAATGTAATTGTAATGTAATATTTTTATATTTTCAATTTTGTTTTGTATTCTTTTTATTCTTCTTCGAAAATGAAGCATTTTTATTTTCAAATTATCATTCTGTATTGTTTTGTCTCATGAATTAGTTGGTGCGAATCGACAATCACTCGCACAAGTTCGATAAGAAAAGAAAACACTGATGAATTTCGTGTAATATACATATATTTTAAATAACATTTAAATTGTATACACATACGAACAGAGAATAGAGTGGACTGTAATTTATAATTTGAACGCTAACAAGTACATAAAATAAGTGAAGGTTTTAAAGGTTGTTCATCTGCCTATGCACCGACTTGCATAGGTCAGTTGCTCGACAGCGAATGAATAAGACAGCTTCGGACTTGACCCGGTCTCAGTGTCTTAGAGGTACCGGTTCACTTCCGATCTGTGGCGAAAATTGACAAAACGGAAAAATCGAGGGGAAAAACCCCCGAAGTTGAGACCCAAGGGTCGTGAGGCCCTTGGTCATGGTTGCCAGAAGGATACAATAAGACACAAAGCAGGCAAAACGGTTTAGAACTTTAAGAGTGCCATCTAATTACACGGAAGGTCTTAATACTATCGGCGATCGTGCCTTAGAATGGCATAGTCAGCTTATTGCAATAAAATAATAAAATTTGAAAGTTTGGGATTTTTGCTTCTAGTAAGAGCTTCGGTACACAATTTAACTTTTACGAGGGTCAAAACGGCTGTTCCTAACCATCGTTCTGAAAATATTTTGAATTTCATTTTTTCGACAAATCTAAAGAGTATATATAATAAAATTGTTCCGACGGAACATGCCGGCCCCTTTTGAACGAACACGTTCAAGAAAAATAAAGTTGTACATAGATACCTGAATTTACAACAAGGTATTCTTTTAGTCTGGGAGTTACATAAAAACAAGTATTTTAAAACTGAGGTGAATCGATGTGGAGGTTGTCTTTTTCTTCGTTGGTATCAGATGGTGATTCGACCGGAAGAGGACAGAGTTTCTTAATACAACGCTTGTACTCTCCCGTGTCGGTTTTCACAGTAGCTACCCGGACGATGCCATCTGGACCAGGGTGAGTGGCGACAATGCGGCCGAGTTTCCACTGAAGAGGTGCGAGATTGTCTTCCTTAATGACAACCATAGTTCCCAGTTTGATGGGCTGGCTGGAGCTAGAGTTCCATTTGCTGCGAACCGTTAGTTGTTGCAGATATTCCTTCTGCCATCGGTTCCAAAAATGCTGGCGCAACTTTTGAGCGTGTTGCCATGCTGACAAGCGATTAGACGTCATATCTTTGAAGTCGAGCTGGGGGAAGCTAATTAGTGGACCACCAATTAGGAAATGACCAGGAGTCAAGGGTTGCAGGTCATTGGGATCGGAAGACATAGGAGACAGCGGGCGAGAATTCAATATGGCTTCAATTTCTACGATACAAGTTTCTAATTGCTCGAAAGTCAATAATGCGTCACCTATTGTGCGAGAGAGATGGTGTTTAAACGATTTTACTGCTGCCTCCCAGAGACCGCCAAAGTGTGGTGATCTGGGAGGGATGAACTTCCAAGTAATATTTGCTGATTTAAAAATTCCTTTACCGTTTTATTGTGCTCTTCCGAATGAAAAAGTTCGTAGAGTTTAACCAGTTCGCGATTAGCACCAACAAAATTCGTTGCGTTATCTGAGTGGATATTCCGCGATATTCCTCTTCTAGCAAAAAGTCTTTTCAAAGACGCGATAAAGCCTTCTGTGGTCAGATCACTAACCAGTTCTACGTGCACTGCTTTGGTGCTCAAACAGATAAAAATAGCAACATAGACCTTGAATTTGTTGCGATTTCGAAATCGTTTTTCCTTAATATAAAATGGACCACAATAGTCAACACCTACATTAAGGAAGGGACGACAACCAGACGCGTTCTTGTAGCAAATCACCCATGACGTAATCAACCCCCCGTGGTCTTGCGCGAAAGCATCTAACGCATTTGTAAATAATCTGTCGCGTGATGTTACGACCATTCAAGGGCCAAAAACTCTCTCGAACAGAGTACAAGGTCGCCTGGGTTCCTGCGTGTTTTAATCTTTCGTGTTCTTCGCGGATTATGAGTTGGGTGACGTGATGATTAGGAGGCAATAAAATTGGATGTTTTTGTTCTTCGGGCAAACCTGAGTGTTTTAATCTACCACCCACCCTGAGAATCCCGTGTTTATCTACGAATGGTTTTAAAGGAATTAATCGACTTTTACTACTAGGGACATCTCCGTTCGTTAGGGAGTGTATTTCTTTCGAAAATGTGGCGAGTTGCGTCGCGAGAATTACCGCTCGAGTAGCAGCTTCAAGTTCAAGTACTGTATTGGGACCACTGCCTTTTTTTGTAGGGTTCCTTGCGTTGTGATAAAATCGCAGGACATATGCGAAAACTAGTTTTAACTTTTTAAAGGAACTACACCTTTCAGTCAGTTTGTGATTATTTTCATTTTCTTTAGTAGAAATAGGATGAGCGATAACGGTGCGTTTCTCTGGAATTTCCGATAAATAAATTGTATCTTGAGGCCAACAACTTTTTTCAAGTGAGAGCCACTGAGGGCCGTTGTTCCAAAGGGATGCCTCCAGAAACTCTTGAGGTGTTAAACCTCTTGAGACGAAGTCAGCGGGATTGTCTTGTGTAGGTACGTGTCGCCATTCACAGGAGGTAGCTAGGTTCTGTATTTCCGCGACTCGATTTGCAACGAACGTTTTCAATAGATGAGGTTCTGTGTTTACCCAACTCAAAGTTATGGTGGAATCTGACCATAAGTAGGTTTGCTTGATTTCGATTTCCAAAGCTTGTTTGACCGCGGCGTATAAGCGAGTGAGTAAAAGGGCCGCGCTTAACTTGAGACGTGGCAATGTCACTGGATTCACGGGAGCGACTCTGGATTTAGAGCAAACGAGCGAAATATGATGACTGCCTTGAGCATCAATCGAACGCAAGTAAATGCAGGCTCCGTACGCTTTTTCGCTTGCGTCGCAGAAGCCGTGCATTTCAATTTCAGTAGAGTGAGGTGCGATAATTAATCGATTAAAATTAACCTCACCTAAGAGTGGCAATTGCTTTTTAAATTGCAGCCACATAGTGTGTACTTCTGTTGGAACCGGACTGTCCCAACCTACCCCAGCTTTCCAGAGTAGTTGAATCAAAATTTTTGCTTTCACGATAAATGGACCGAGTAGCCCTAATGGGTCGAATAGTTTAGCAACTTGCGATAAAATTGAAGGTTTGGTTACGACATTTGAAAAATCCGAAAGGTTAATCTTGTAGAAAATCGAATCTCGACGGGAATTCCAATGAATCCCTAGTGTTTTTATGTTTGCATTTGGATCGAGCGACATTTGTGTACTAGTGGGACTGTCTGAATTTTCAGGCACTAACGTAGGGTCATTGGAGGCCCATTTTCTAAGAAGGAAGCCGCGCTTCTGCAAGAGAGCAGTTATGTCATCGCGAAGGAACTTGGCTTCGTCGTGCGTTTTCGCACCGGTCAATAGGTCATCGACGTAGAAGTCCTTTTTCAGCACGTTTGCTGCGATAGGATGTTTATGACACGTTTAGGAATTTTCCCTCAATTTAACCTGACTTCGTGTCTTCTAATTGCGCACGACGTTGTAGAAAGGTTATCAATTCCTTATAGGTGGGGTTTTCTGACTCACAGCTGGCATCTTCCCATTTTTCACGAATAAACGAACTAAGTTTTTGTTTAATAATTTCGACTAAGAGAGTATCCCATTTTTCGATAGGTTCTTTCAACGCCTTAAGTGCTCTCACATGTTTCTGAATTTTATCGACAAGCAAACGAACGGAAAAATCTTTCGACAGGTATGGTAAATTCAATAGAGCTTTTACGTGAGTTTGACGAATTATTTTTCTATTATCATAGCGCTCTTTGAGCAATTCCCAGGCGACTATGTAGTTCTCCGATGAGAGTTCTAGAGAGGCGATAATTTCCGCGGCTTCGTCTTTCAGAGATCTTTTGAGGTGATATAATTTTTCGATGTTGGGCAAATCATCATTGTCGTCAACGAGCGATTCAAACAAATCATGAAATCCCAACCAGGCCTCATAGGATCCACTAAAAGTCGGTAAATTTACGCGCGGCCAGTTTTTTTTTTTGAATTTCGGACGGAATCAGTACGAATTTCGCGTTCGGTGTTTCGCGAAGGCGACGGGTGTAGTTGATTTGCATTATATTCATTTAGAAACGCTTTTGCTTTCCCGAATGCAACATAGAATTTTTCTTCGTAATCAGTACGGGCTTTCGCATGGGTGGGATCATTCACAAGCACTTCTAATTCAGTGTAAAAATTATTGAATTCTTCGAATTCCCTATCGAGGTCATTAGTTCTTTTTTCGAGAGTAGGAAAATCGCGATCAGCGGAATATCCATCGATAAATTTCGCGAAATTTGTTATTTTTCTTTTGCAATTAGTGATTTTAGTTTTGAGTTCTTCAGCCTTTGTAGCCATTACGAATATATGCACGAATTATCAACAAGAGCAACAAGACAGAAATACCATAAGAGGGAGTTACGGAAAATACAAAAGGAAACTTGGTGGTACAAAAATCTCGCTTACCTTTTCGATGTACTATGGAGCAGTGGATGCTGTTGAGTCTCGATAAAATTCCAGTCAGCCCAAACTTGCCGACAATGTAGACTATAATTGTGGCAGCGGCTGCAACAATCAGGATTGAAGTATTCTTGATCAGCTTACGTAGAGTGTCGATGGTTCACGTTCAATTATACGTGACACCAAAATTGCACAAAGGTCCAATATACAACACTTCAGATTTGTTTTTATTTTGTTCGAGAGAGAATTTGCAAGATGCACGAGAAATACAGTTCATTTTTATTTTGTTGTACGAGAAAGATATTGCACTCGAACGACACAGTTCAGTTTCAAAGTTCGATTCACTGTTCACTTCCACTTAGTGGCACAATAACGACAAAGTTCACAATTCGATTTCGTGGCACAATAACGACAGGTTTAATGTTCAAGCCTCACTGTTCACTTCCAATCAGTGACACAATGACGACAAAGTTCACAATTCACTTTCACATTAGTGATGTGATTACGACGAACTTCACTTACTTTTAGTAGCGTTCCGAGATTCCGGTACAGATTTTACGCGGTATCATTCGAAATATTTCACACACGGTATATCCGGATCGATTGGACCAAAATTGTTTTGTCTCATGAATTAATTGGTGCGAATCGACAATCACTCGCACAAGTTCGATAAGAAAAGAAAACACTGATGAATTTCGAGTAATACACATATATTTTAAATAACATTTAAATTGTATACACATACGAACAGAGAATAGAGTGGACTGTAATTTATAATTTGAACGCTAACAAGTACATAAAATAAGTGAAGGTTTTAAAGGTTGTTCATCTGCCTATGCACCGACTTGCATAGGTCAGATGCGAGACAGCGAATGAATAAGACAGCTTCGGACTTGACCCGGTCTCAGTGTCTTAGAGGTACCGGTTCACTTCCGATCTGTGGCGAAAATTGACGAAACGGAAAAATCGAGGGGAAAAACCCCCGAAGTTGAGACCCAAGGGTCGTGAGGCCCTTGGTCATGGTTGCCAGAAGGATACAATAAGACACGAAGCAGGCAAAACGGTTCAGGACTTTAAGAGTGCCATCTAATTACACGGAAGGTCTTAATACTATCGGCGATCGTGCCTTAGAATGGCATAGTCAGCTTATTGCAATAAAATAATAAAATTTGAAAGTTTGGGATTTTTGCTTCTAGTAAGAGCTTCGGTACACAATTTAACTTTTACGAGGGTCAAAACGGCTGTTCCTAACCATCGTTCTGAAAATATTTTGAATTTCATTTTTTCGACAAATCTAAAGAGTATATATAATAAAATTGTTCCGACGGAACATGTATATTAAGTTTATTAGTACACTGAAAAAAATAATTTTTGGAACCAAGAAAATGCATTTACTTGAATCTTATTTCTTAGCATCAAGAAAACATTCTTTAATAGTAGTAATTTTTATTTAAACCAGACACATATCTTTTGTTGATCTAAAGAAATGAATTCTTTGGCTATATTTTCTTGATTCAAACAAATATTTCTTATATTCAAGAAAACCATTTCTTTGATTCCAAAGTTCTTGATTCGTTGAAATCTGATTAGAGTGATTAGTCGTTCAAAGAAATATTTATTTGATGCAATGAGTGCGATTCTTTGAATTGATTCGGGCGCATTTGAATCAATTAATTGTGCATACTTGAATCAAGTCTTTAAGTTTATTCAAATCAAAGTAATAATGATTTAATTCAAAAGAATATTAATTAAATTAAAAATATATTTATTTTTTACAAAGAGTTCATGCATTTATACCAATGAAGCATTTATTTAGATGAACAAGATATTGTGTTTACATAAATATTTATTTCTTCAGTCGAAGGAAATATTTCATTTTCTTACTAGAATTAAATTATTTATAAGAAATAAACATTTATTGCAACGAAGTAATTATTTTTTTCAAATCAAACATTCAATAATTTGGCATAAATTTGTTTCAATTGAATACTTCTTTAGATCAAAGAAATCTGTTATTAAATTCAATATCCATGTTTTTGATTTGAAGAAATATTTTTTTGGCATTTAGGGTGAGTGTTAAATACGTCTTTCCGCCTTATAATTTCCATGTTGCGATAGCGTAGTGGTCATCGCTGTGGACTTGACGCTCGACGGACCCAAGTTCGATTCCTGCTGGAGGTGGATTTTTCATAAAAATTTTCTGTTTCAGGTTCATCAAGATTTTAAATTATATGCGTTGTTTAAATTAAATATGTACAATAATAACAATTTTAATTATAATTTAAGCTGAAAAAATTCATTTGTTTATTTAGGAAAATATGTACTACAGTTGAAGTATGAACTACTTTATTGCACTCGCACATGGCTTAGGCCAAAGAAATATTTGTTTGAATCACTGGGATATTTTTTTGCTTTAAATACTCAAAAATTTGATGCGAAGAAATAGTTTCGTGAGCCTATAAAATATTTGCTTGACTTTAAAATATATTTCTTTCCATCAATTCACATATTTTCATCTCAAAGAAATATTCATTCCCATTTATGGCACATTCATTTGGAACAATGAGTCATTTATTTGGTTCAAAATGTATATTTTTGTCTTTAATTAATATTCCTTTGATTTAATGAAATATTTCCCTCCGATCGATAGGTCGTATTTTTGAATCAAACAATGTTAACTTAATCCTATTAACATTTGTCTGGCTGGAAGAAATTCTTTTTTTCATTCAAAGTGCATATTTTTATTTGCTTCAAAAAAATATTTCTTTGAAAATAAACAGGACTTTCACTTACTTCAGCCAAGTAAAATTCACTTGGTACAACTAATCCTTTTTTTCAGTGTAAACCACCACATTATTAGTAAGCCACCACATTTTTTAGCGTCCCCTCAGAGCTTACCTCGGTAACAAATTTTATGATACCTACCTGAAATTGAAGATTTCTTCGCCGTTTCAAAACATGTGGCTACCACATTTTGTATTGTCTACTCACGGTCTGCCTTCCCACCTTTGCCTACCTGCGCACCATATACTTTTATATTAACACTAGGTACATCTTCGTTTCTCGGGCTTTGACTCTAAATTTGCTCTGCTACTCAAAGACTTTCAGTTACCTTTTATTTATAAATATTTTTGCGGTTTTTACCGTAACCCGCTGCAACATCTGACGGGCATTACATTACTAGAATGTGAACGAACATTATGAACAATTATCTGCTAAGTTCATTGTCATACAATAATAACCGTTTTTACAACGGACTCCCAGAATACAAATAATTTGATTATTGTATGTTTTATTTATTATAAACAAATCAAATTAACAAATAGCCAAATATTGTAATTGTGGTTGAAAACATTTATTTTTAGCTAAAAGTGCATTAAATTATTGTGAGAGTGATTCTTACTCACAATATCCATAAATTATTAACAATTAGAATATTTATAAACAATGTTTCGCATAAATTTGGAATATGTGGTTTTCTTCAATTGCGGTTTACCTTTTATCCTCTGCATTGATACAGATATTCTTAAAAATAATATATATTCAATTATATTTGTGAAAATACAACAATTGTTGATGTTTTGAACAAATATAAAATGGCCTGGAAAATAATTTTATGCATCAAAACTGCTTTAAATTTTTGTGACAGACATTTTCAGTCACTATTTCTATGTAAAATTAACAATGAGCAATTGTTATTATTTATTGTTATTATTTCATTTCAAATATTACGAAATTTTCATATATTTAAAAAAAGTTGTAATTTTGGTTGAAAAAAAATTTTTCTTTTCTGGAAATACTTTAAATTATTGTGAGAGTGATCGTCAGTAACAATTTCTATAAAAAATTAACAATTATAATATTTACAAACAATTATAATATTTATTCATAATGCGAACCGTTGTTGAAGACTAAATAATAATTATGTGAAAATGTCGATTTTCTCATACTTTGAGTAAACATATAATTGAAAATATAATTGAAGACTGTAGACTTTTTCAAACGAAAAATATCCGTTTGGTCCCATTGTGTGTCTTTGACCCAGTGTGGAAGCGTACGGTGAAAACTGTGAAAAGCGTCAGGTTAGACTTTTTGTCAGCGTTTCGGCGATGCGCTTGTCCAGTGTGAAGTGTGAACCAAACCATTGCTCCACACAGTTTCTATCCTGAAGCAAACTCAAACGTGCGCACGCATTTAGTTTTGCGTTCGAGCATGCATGGGCCTTTAATGCGGCCATGGGCATACTTGCATTTGTAAGAATCACTAATTTTACGTTTCAAATTGCCTTGCCAATGCTGAAAAAAAAACAAGAAACTTATGAAAATACAAGAATACCGCTATTGTTTTGTTATCTCAACAAGAACACGATTAAAGACGCTTTATTTTTGTCCAAAAATGCCGAAAATTTACATTCCTTCATATAATTCGTTTATAAAATAAACGGGTAAGGCCATCTCAGGGTACCATATGATACCTGAGAGCTTAGCTGACCCTTTCTTTTGTCTTGCTATGGTGCTATGGTTACTATGGTACGTGGTATTTTTATGGGGCATGCATTCTTTTTTTTTGTTTTAATAAAGACATTAATAACTATTTCCCACTTATCAACTGAACATGCAAAAAAAAACATGTATTTTTTTGTATTTTTTTTTTTCTAAATAAAGAAATTAATAACTATTTCCCACTTACATTGTGAAAAATACATTGTTTATAACGTTGTACATAAATAATGGTGCGTCGAACGAGAAAATGTCACGAGAGTAAAATTTTGTATTTTGTGCCAGAGATTAATAAAAAAATGTAAAAAAATCTATTTTCTTAATTGAGGTTTTTTAATATTATAAACAATAAGGAGTAGGTATTGCAAATTCTAACAAAGATAATTATACTACTTATGGTAAAATTAACGTTATCAAGAAAGGTTATCGCGAATAACTTGAAAATTGTTGCTTGTAGGGGAGCGTAGATTTATAACAAATACATTGTTCATAAGGCTGTAAATAAATAATGGCGCGTCGAACGAAAAAATGTCATGAAAGTAAAAAGTTTCATCTTGTGTCAGAGATTATTAAAAAAATTTCAAAAAAATAAATTCTGGTGATTAAGGGTCTTTATTTATAAAAATTGTTATAAATAATTAGGCAAGAGAGTTTATGAACAATAAACGATGTTACTAATTGTAGATCTAGGCTTTTCAACCATTTTAGTGAAAATTATAACACTGGTTGGCATGGATAATTTTGTATCAACAAATAAAAATTCTAGACGAGTTCCTCTTAAAAATAGCTATTTTTAACAACACTTCACGGAGAGAAATTTTAATTCGATTGAAAGATTTCTTTTTTCTTTAAAGAGTTCTCAGCTCGATGTAGACAATGTACCAGTTTCAAAATTTTCTGAGCAGTGAATTCTGAGATATAATTGTGGAAATATGTCAACTTTCTTAAAAAATAATTTGTTTATAACGCTGTAAATTGCAAACGGTTTATCCTAGGAAAAAAGTGCAGGCGACAAAAAAGTTTTATTTTTTGCTCATCGATGCTAAAAATGGTTTTACAACATGTTTTTGTTAACAAATAATAAAATTGTTTTAAAAAATTGTATAAACAAAAACTGACCCAGATTTCGAAGACCTGCCCGATATATTCGTAATCAACGGACTTTTTTTTACCTTTTAAAGAATAGTTATCTCGGAGACTTCCTAAAGCATACAGAAGTCTTAGTGGCGACTGGATTAGTTAGGAAAGTCTGAACAAAGACGAAATTTTTGTTTAGTATTTCTTTTGTTTTTTAATGGAAGAAATTTGTGACCAGGTTCATACTTTTTTCAAAAAAAAATGGTATGCAATCTAACATGTTTCAGAAGCAAATTTCTTGATCCTCGGAAAATTTCTTATAAAAAAAATTCTCAAACTTCTTTCTAAGAAAATTTCTTAAATTTTAAGGTTTAAGAACGTTCTGGAATTTATTGTATCTGAGAAGCTACTTTGAAGCATGTAAGATTGTATATCATTTTTTCTTGGAAAAAGTATCAGCCTGGTCACAAATTCATTTAATTAAAAAACAAAAAAAATACTAAACAAAAGTTTTGTCTTTGTTCAGACTTTCCTAACTAATCCAGTTGCCACTATGACTTCTGTATGCTTTAAGAGGTTCCCGAGATAAATTTTCTTCAAAGGTAAAAAAAAGTCCGTTGATTACGAATATCTCGGGTAGGTCTTCAAAATCCGGGTCATTTTTTGTTTATACAATTTTTTCAAACAATTTAATTATTTATTACCAAAAACATGTTATAAAACCATTTTTAGCATCGCTGAGCAAAAATAAAACTTTTTTGTCTCTTGCACTTTTTTCTAGGATAAACCGTTCGCAATTTACAGCGTTATAAACAAATTATTTTTTAAGAAAGTTGACATATTTCCACAATTGCATCTCAGAATGCACTGCTCAGAAAATTTTGAAACTGGTACATTGTCTATATCGAGCTGAGAACTCTTTGAAGAACAAATAAATCTTTCAATCGAACTACAATTTCTCTCCGTGAAGTGTTGTTAAAAATAGCTATTTTTAAGAGGAACTCGTCTAGAATTTTAATTTGTTAATAAAAAATTATTCATGCCAACCAGTTTTATAATTTTCACTAAAACGATTGAAAAGCCTATATCTACCATTAGTAACATCGTTTATTGTTCATAAACTCTCTTGCCTAATTATTTACAACAATTTTTATAAATAAAGACCCTTAATTACCAGAATTGATTCTTTTGAAATGTTTGTATTAATCTGTGACACAAGATGAAACTTTTTACTCTCATGGCATTTTTTCGTTCTACGCACCATTATTTATTTAAAGCCTTATAAACAATGTATTTGTTATAAATCTACGCTCTCCTACAAGCAACAATTTACAAGTTATTTGGGATAACCTTTCTTCATAACGTCAATTTTACCGTAAGTAGTATCATTATCTTTGTTAGAATTTGTAATACCTACTGCTTATTGTTTATAACTATTGTTATTAAAAAAGCCTCAGTTGAGAAATTAGATTTTTTTGACATTTTTTATTAATCTCTGGCACAAAATAAAAATTTTTACTCTCGTGACATTTTCTCGTTCGACGCGCCATTATTTATTTATAGCCTTATAAACAAAGTATTTTTCACAATATATAAGTGGGAAATAGTTATTAATTTCTTTATTTAACAAACAAAAAATGCATGCCTCATTGACAAGTGGACTAGGCCTACTGGGGATCACCACGTAAACAAAACCGCCCCTTCGACTCGACCTCCATGGTGGTGCGGAACAGAGTTTCACAGAGATTCAATTCAAATGTACCATATCAGCGTATACAGTAGCCGCCGGTTGAGCACCATCAAAGAAAGGATCAGCTAATGACTTAGCTAAGCTAAGTCATCATTGGCAATATAATTTCCGCAAGGTCAGAAGAAAAAACGATTCCTTTCTGCCTATAAATGTCTATGATGTACATCGAGGGGTGTCTCACTCAGGATTCAAATGAAATCGTTCGAACAAAGTAAACGAATTCGTACGAATCCTAACGATTTTGATGAATTCTGATATTGACGAACCAGAATCCTTTTTTCGGAATCGGGAGCTCCGAACGCTGTACAGTCACAGCGTTGTGGAGCGTTGGAGCTACGAATTCGTCCAGAATCCCACAAAGTTTGACGAATCCGACGAATCCAAGCAGTGACTGCGAAGCGCGGAGTCGTACAATGCGTATAACGTACGAGTGACGCACACACTGCTGAAATATTTCTTTTTTTTCTAATGATTTCTGAACATTAAAAACTATTTAAAGAACATTTATAAATGATTTCAAGTTAAAGTGACAATAGGAATACTAAGGATGAAAATTAATATAAGAATTTAGTAATTAATATAGTAATGAATTATTACAATTTGATTAATTCTGGAGTAAAAGAAAATTATGTTGATTTTATCCTTGATTTTTAACGTGTGAAAATTAATTGATAAATTTAATTAATTTATTAATGTATAACTGCAAATTGTTTTATTAACATTTAATAGTAAAATACCTTGAACATATATTGGGAAATAATTCTGTTCTTAACATTTTGCTACCACCGAGGCTACCACACTATAATTTCTCAACTTTTTTAATTTTCAAAGAGATAAGAAAAATTAGATTATGGGAAAAACTTATTTTGAAGAATTCTAAAAAAATTTAGAATCTTTTTAATAATTTTGAAAGATTTTGGTATTATATTGTTTTAAATGTTTCTCCTAAGAAGATTTTTGACATTAATAAAAATGTTAGCTTTGAGTTCAAAAAAAAAGAAATAAAGAAAAATTTGATATACATAGTAAAGTATGTAAGTAAGTATATCATTAAGCCATTTCCCTTTCAGGGTAGGCGTGGCACTACCCGATTCCGGTAGTGTTTCTAGGTGGATAGTTTCTTGTAGTAAATAACTACAAGTGTGGGCTTACCACACCCACGATGTGCCAACAGCACTCAGTATTCTTGAAAGGTCACCCATCCAAGTACTAACCGCGCCCAACGCTGCTTAACTTCAGTGATCGGACGAGAACTGGTTTTTTCAGCGTGGTATGGCCGTATACCAAAATATAAATACTGAGAAATTTAAAAAATCGCTCTTAAATTTGACTATTAAGGATTGCCATTCACAGATACATTCTTTTAATGTTGAAATAAAACAAATTATTGAGAAATTAAATCAACAAGTTCCCTCCTTTATTATCAAGGAATGTTTTGAAAGGGAAACAAAACTTAATAAAATCGCCCTTAAGGATAATAGAAAACATGATCGAAAGTTTTTAAACACTGTTAATGAACAAGGAAATGTACAAAAACTGCATTTAAATATTCACTCAGTTCTTTTTCATGATCAACCAGACCCTTGGATTCTGAATATTTCTAATGTAATTATTCCACACAGAGTTATTGACATTTTGAGATTAGGTGATGGTTTTAGCAACAAATTGGGGGGGGGGGACTACATTCAACTACTTGAAATAATTAAAGACATTGAATCAAATATTTAAAAAAATACCTGAGAATAAAATTGATGAATTTAGATAGCAATTTATGGGTTTATCGAATGATTTTTTAAATAATGATAATCCAAAAACTTGGTTAGAAAAGGAATTGAATGAGGGTTTAATTGAAACAACAATTTTCTTAAAAAATCATCCAGAATTAATGATCACTAAATCAGACAAAGGAAGTATTACAGTAGCTATTCATAGGGATGTTTATATTCAAAAAATGTTGCATATTTTTAATGATGCAGATAGTTTTCAATTGATTCCTAATAATCCTACCATAATGCTTCAAAAAGGGACGTTCAAAATTTTAGACAGAATGAGAACTAATAAATATTTAGGCAATAATATTGAAAGATGTGATATCGATACATCCAGTACTAATCTCTCATTAGCCTATGGACTTGTTAAAGCTCACAAAGATGACTACCCTTTACGACCGGTCATTTAAACAATAGGTTCCCCAACTAGAAAATTGGAAGAATTATTGAGTCAAATTATTAAAAAATCAATACAAATCTCAAAAACATCAATTAAAAATAGTCATGCTTTCTTAAGTGTGATAATACCTTTAGACCATATATTTGTCTCTTTTGATGTAATAGTTATGTTTCCAAATATCCCTTACGAAAGAGTCGAAATTGCCATACAAAAACGTTGGGATTTGATTAAAATTAATACCAAAATTCCGAAAAAACATTTTCTTGATGCTGTAAAATATGTTTTTCATTCAGTATATTTCAAATTTAATAATAAATTTTATAAACAAAAGTTTGGAACTCCCATAGGATCTGCTTTATCTCCTATTTTAGCTGAAATTGTCATGGAGGATTTAGAGAATGAAGTTTTTCAAAAAATCAATTTTAATATTGATTTTTATGCAAGATAGGTTGATGATTCATTACTTAGTGTACATAAAAATAATCTTAACACTCTTCTTAATGATTTTAATAGTATAAACCCTAGATTACAATTTACTGTTGAGATTGAAACTGAAGGTAAATTAAATTTTCTAGATTTGACTTTAATTAAAACTGATGAAAGACATATTATTACTGACTGGCATAGGAAAAAGATTTGTTTAGGTAGAACACTTAGTTTTCTTTCAAATCACTCTATTCAAAACAAAATAGGAATCATTAAAAATTTGATTGATAGAGCCCTTAAATTATCATTATTTTGGTAAAATCTCGAAGATTTTGAAATCAATGTTGGGAAAATTAAGTTTACATACTATTTATAGAATTCCTTTTAAGAGCAATATGATTGTAAAATTAGGGAAAGATAGATATGAAACGCTAGACAAAAAATGTGTTATTTACAAAATTAATTGTAAAGATTGAAATGCAGTTTATGTAGGGCAGACAAAAAGAGCTCTTAGACTTAGGAAAAATGAACATGAAAATAATTTTCGCAGAAGTCCTAGATATCACTCAGTCCTTTCAAAACATAAGGTTACACATGGTCATGACTTTAATTGGAATGATATTAAAATTCTTTATCATGAAAGGAATCAGAAAAAAAGAGAATTCAAGGAGATATTATTTATAAAGAGAGAAGGTAACAAGGCTATCAATTTAAAAAGGGACCTCTCAAGATATAATAAAGTATGGGATAGAGTAATTAATTGGTTAAATTAATTTCCTTTGACTAGATAATAGAAAAATTTTCTTTTCTATTAAACAATCAATTTCTCAATTATTAATTTTGATTATATTAAACCTAATTAATTTTTAATTAATATTTTATTTACAGGTTATATTAATGTTTCATACCTTTAGTTATTCCCTATAATTAATCCCTGATGAGGAGGTTTAAATTGACCTCGAAACATGTTGGTCCCCTTGTAGTATAAAAAGGACAGAGAAAGAAAAAAGTGAGAGGTTGGTTTTTTGGTTGACTTTTTCCCTTTTTCTCCCTGTTTTTTCCATTATTTTATTCTTGTCTCCAATTAGCTGAAAAGTGAGTTTGTTTTGGAATTTTTTTTTTTAATTATGAATATTTTTCCTGCTTATTTTGCAAAAATTATTCTTAGTGAAATGAAATTCTTTTCAATCTCAATTTTAGAAAAATTTTAAATAGAGACACTAAACATATGATTATTTTCAATCTGCAGGGTTTGCTTATGAATAATTTTAAGATTTCTTTAAATCGAGTTTACATAGTTTCACCTCAATTTTTTGTAAGAAATATTTTATTTCATTTAACATAAATAAATAATTTCTGTAATAAGTATGCATTGAATTTTAGTGAAAAAAAATTTTCACAAATGTATTTAAATATTTTGGATTGTTTTCTTTTCCCAATTGGAAAATTTAATAATATTAATAGATTGATCTTAGAATCACCTACAAATGGTTTAGGTTTAATTGTAAAAGAATAATTTTAAGTTTTGAATTTTGCAAAATGTGTGAGGAGAAAAAATATCGAAGACTTTGAGACAATTCTTTTAATTTCTCAGGATTTAAATTTTTGTTAGGTAAACTCAATTATACAGGGCGTCAAGAGAATGAAAAAATATTCTTAAGCTCGTTCTTAAGATTCATGAGAAAATTTAAAATGATTTTTTTCTTAATGAATTCTAAGATAAAATTGAAAAAGAATACAAAGCATTTTAAATTATTTCCTCAAATTTTGAGAAAGAGTATGTAAAAGATTTAAAAGCAAAATTTTCCCACAATACGTAATTTTACAACAAATTTGAGTAAGTGTAAGAAATACTTAGAAGTTTTCGCACGATTCAAAAATAATAAAAATTTATAAGATATTTTAGGAATTTTGAAAGGTTTCAAGAAAATAAAAAAAATTATTTAGGTTCCTAAGAAAAATTAAAATAATTTTTCATTATGAAAAATTAATTTTAAGAGAAGATTTAAAAAGATTTCAAGAAATTTAAAAAGATTTCTAAAATTTTCAAAGAAGAATCTGAAAGATTTTAAGACAATTTTTAAAATGTTGCAGAACTTAAAAATATCACGAAAAATTTGAATAATTCAAAAATATTAGGAGGTTTAAAAAATTTGAAAGGATAAAAAAAGGAATTTCTTAAGATTTATGGGAACATTTTTCAGGATTTTTTATTTCTTCCAAACTTCTAAACGTCCTGAATATCTTTTAAAAAGGCTCGAATTTTTCCTAATATTTTTTAGAATCCTGTAAAATAATTTTTTTTAAATCTTCTAGATTCCTTTTTAACACATCTGAAATATTCAAAAATATTTTTTAATTTTTTCAAGAATCTTATAAAATTTATATTTATATAAGTTTAAAAACAAACTGATAATACGTCTTTTGTTGTAAGTAATTTCAATATTTGTGACTAAAAAAAATTTTAGAAGCTTTCAGTGTTACATCAAAATGTTGTTTTATTTATTTCTATACAACACTTCATCTTAAAAAACCTTTTTACATTCTCATTCTAATGAGAAGGTATTGGTTTTATGTAAAATTTGACATAGTCGGTTTTCATCAAATCTCCACGTTTTGAGACCCCCTGAGCTAGAAAAAACGTTTTCTACGAAGGTGTCTGACTGTCTGTAGTCTGTCTGTCTGTCTGTCTGTAGCCACGATAACTTTCGAAAAAATGATCAGATTTGATTGAGCATTGGCACACTTTTTTATGGCCGAAAAATAGAGAACGAGTTCGTTAACCACCTATTTTGGATGAAAATCCAAAAAGTGAGCACATTTTGAAAATTTTTAAGACCACTTTTTTTGAAGATTTGAAAATTCTATGTACGGTTATTAGTAGTACGCAAAATGACGAACAAAATATTCTCATGACTTTTCGTGATCAAGAAAAAATTACTGGAGTTATAGCATTTTCAAAATTCCAAAAAACAAACGAAAATGAACCCTATAATATTTTCATAACAACTTTTTGAATTTTTTGAAAAATGAAAAATTCAAATTTTGATCGCACAAAAAATTAATGAAAAATCAAAAAAGCCATTTTGCTATCAAACTATGCAAGATACCAGAAAAGATCATCTCACCAAAATTGTGCACCTAAAAAAGATCTACAAATTTCTCATCATTCACCTTTTGATATGACGCGTAGTTTTTGTTTTATTCGTAAAAAACAGCATTGAAAATAGAAAAATCAAATTTTCAGACGAATATTACCAGCTACGAAAAAATGACCGAAACAAAATTTGTTCATCCAAGGAAGAGGTACAAATTTATTGTGACTCACGTTTCGATAGGATGCGTGGTTTTTTTTGATTCGTGAAAATAACATTGACAGTAAAAAAAATCAAATTTTTGAAAAAACAATGCAAGGTACGAAAACATATAAAGGAACACAAATTGTGCATTCAAAAAAGACTTACAAACCCGTAATCAATTTTTGTGGTAAGAATATATTCAAAATGAAAAAATTAACTTTTTTGATAAACGGCACAAGCTAAAATAAAATGTTAACTAATAAAATTTGTCGCCTGAATTATATCATTACTTTTCATTTGAAATCAAATACAAATTTAGTAATTTGTATATGAAGAACATATAACACGAAGCACAAAGTGCGCGCTCAGTGTATTTACCAAATCGCACGTCGTAAGTGCGTTCAAACTTTTTTGTTTCTATCATACGGTTCAAATGATTTTCAAATCAAATATCGAGCGCGAAGCTCGAATCCTTTTCAGTCTAAAATAAAAACAAATTTAACAATCACTTAATATGTAGAGGTTTTGATAATTTTATAATATTTGCAAAGAAACTTTTTCTTTTCATCGAAGTCGAACACGAAGTTCAAAAATCTAGAGGAGCCGAGCGTAAAGCGCGATGTAAATACGCCCGAGCGCGTAGCGCGAGGTGAATACATAATCGAGCGCGAAGCGCGCCATGAGAATGTGCCCGCGAAGCGGGCAGATTTTTTTTATTTAGAAAACCTTTATTATGTTTTTAAACATAATACAAAAAATGTTACGGAACTGTG
>CAKNYM010038102.1:0-18245 GCA_932195095.1 Andricus curvator | reverse complement strand
GGAGTGGCAATAGGACCGAACCGAGGCGACGACCAGGCAATGGCGCCGGACAAACGCGAGAACATCGATTTAAATGGTCGGACCAACTCAGGAGAGACATCCTTACCTGTTGGCAAAGAAGCTCACCGGCGCGAAGAGGATTCATGCAGAGGTTACATGACCGTTGGGTCAATATGCACCCGGAATATGCTCATCAAACGCCTCAGTATTTAAGAGATCAGGTATCCTTTTTGCGAAAAAACGGATATGAAGCTGTTTATCAACAAGAAGAAGAGCAACATCCTCCATCGAACATTCCACCCGTTCCAGCAAGACCACCTTTGCAGATAGCCGATAATGCTAACATGAGAAGTAGGAGATCTATCCACCAAAAAGTCTTTCTCAGGATGGACAAATTAGCTGAAGCTAATACTGCTCTCCCCGATTTGCTCCCCGAAGATGTTAATCTCTGGAATCTGAACTGTGTTGTTTACGAGAAGGCGGTGTCCTTGCTTAGCGACAGTAGAAGTAACGATACTTCAGTACGTCTGAGTAAGACTCGCGAGCGTATTGCACAGCTTCAATTCAAAATTGAAACGGCGAGACGGCATGCATCAAATATTCAGTGCGTGATTAGCTACATAACATTAAATAAAAAATTCACTCCAAAAGTTAGGGCACTTGCTCGAAACTTAAGGAAAGCAAATCACACGCTAAACAAGTGTAAACTGTTGACCAACAAGACGCAAAAAATAAGATCTCTTTCAACAGCGAAACAGCGCCTTGAACGGCGAGTAAAGTGGATTCAGGAAAATTCCACCTTTTCTACTCATCCTTCCCGTCTGTTCAATAAAACGTCATGTGCCGTTAAAAATCCGCCTAGTCGAGAAGAGATTCAAGTCTTCTGGGAACAAGTATATGGAGATACTTATCAGCTAAATGAAGACGCTTCAGATATATCACTCTTTCGTAACTTTTGCCAAAGGCAAAGGTTACAAGGTCCAGAGGAAGAGTGTCCACTAATTACTGCTGAAGGAGTGAAGAAAGTTATCGCTAGAACTAAGAACTATTCAGCGCCAGGGCCAGATAAAATCAACAACTTTTGGTGGAAGAAGTTTACTTCTACGCACCAACATCTAGCTCGTATATTTACTACTTTCTTAAACGGAGAACAACCCGTCCCGCAGTGGCTAGTGGAAGGACGCACGGTATTGATCCCTAAGACCGGAGATTTGTCAAGTCCAAAGAACTACAGGCCCATAGCTTGTTTAAACACCAGCTACAAGCTATTCACTGGCATCCTCAAAGAGAGGATATTAACATCTATCGAGCCGGTATGGAGTGCAATAGTTGAACAACGTGGATGCAAGAGAGGTCTGGCAGGCTGCAGGGAGAACCTGTTAATAGACAGGTGTATCACCCAGGACTCGATCAGGTATCGACGCAATCTGTCCATGGCTTGGATTGACTACCGTAAGGCATTCGATAACACGAACCATGAGCTACTTATTAAGCTCATTGAGTGCATGGAGGTGCATCCAAAAATAGTGAGATGCATAAAAGAGCTTATGCTCTTGTGGCGGACAAGATTTGTCATAACATCTGACAAAAGACAAGTGACTACAAGCTATATCACATATAAGAGGGGAGTCTTCCAAGGAGACTCTCTAAGTCCGATACTTTTCTGCATCTCCCTCTTGCCTGTATCTATTGTGCTCCGAGGCAAAAGCTCTGGATACCTATGTGGCCCGCCGAACAGAAGAGAATATAAGGTCAACCACCTTTCATACATGGACGACCTTAAACTCTTTGCTTCCTCGAAAGAGGACCTTAACATCCTTGTGGAGGCGGTAAATAGGTACTGTAAAGCGATTGGCATGAGCTTCGGACTGGACAAGTGTGCCTGCGTCCACCTACACCAAGGAAGATTAGAAACTACATCATCGCGTCACGATCAGGATGTTCAACTCATAGGCGGAAATACCATTCAACATCTTGGTATTGGAGAAACATATACATATCTTGGAATACCGCAAGCGGAAACCCATGATGTGCGTGCGTTAAAAACGGCCCTGGGAAAAAGGTATCGCCAAATTCTCAGAAAAATTTGGGCTTCCGAATTATCTGGAAAGAATAAGATCCAGGCGACCAATATGCTGGCCGTTCCTATACTGCTCTACACGTTTGGTGCAGTAAAGTGGAACGTCGATGAGTTGAAGCAACTTGACCGAAGCACACGCAAGATGATGACAATCCATCGAAGTCATCATCCTAGATCTTCCGTACCTCGAATATACCTCCCTCGAGATAAAGGGGGTAGAGGCTTGCTGAGCTTAGAGTGTCTTCATCGCAGAACGGTTCTGGCTACAGCCTGCTCAGTTCTAAATAGCACAGATTCTCTTATGCGACTCGTACATCAACATGAAGTCGTCAATGCTGCGGCGTTTCTATATCGTGCCGCAGATAGGGCCGCAGAGGAGCTTGGCCTCCCATTTGATTCCAGCGAAACTACACATGGCCTAGCATCACTAACACCTTCGGTACTCAAAAGTCGTGTACAGGAAGCAGAACATACGCTTCTACTAAGAGAACATGCTGACAAGCCTCTTCATGGTAAATTCTACGGCATTATACGTAGAGAAGAGCTCTCAATGGGTCTGTCCAACATGTTTCTCAAATCTGCTGGATTAAAATCGGAGACTGAGGGATTTCTTTTTGCCTGTCAAGATGGCGTTATAGACACCTTAGTTTGCCGCGAGCGCATAATGAATGTACCTGTGGGCGATACCAACTGCCGAGCGTGCAAGCAAGAGCCAGAAACACTTGGACATGTTCTCAGTGGATGCTCAAAATATGCACGATACGGGTACATAGAGAGACACAATGCGACTCTAAAAGTGTTATATTACCATCTGAGGCACTTCTATGGTGTTGATCTATTGCCCGCCTTGCCATACGCCCAGGGGGAACTCGAGTCCGTTGTGGAGAATGATCAGTGTAAGATCTACTGGAATTTCTCATTCTCGACCACTCAACGTATCAGTGCTACGAAGCCTGATATTGTCCTCCAAGATCTGAAGAACAAGATCATTTACGTGATTGAATTCTCGGCACCAGCCGATGGTAATATCACGGCAAAGGAGGAAGAAAAACGGGCGAAATATCAAGCACTTCTTTTCGAGCTGAGCAGGCTCTACCAAGGCTTCAAAGTCCATCTTGTCGTTCTCATAATCGGCTGTCTTGGAGGTATGAAAGCTTCATTTATTAGCCAACTCAACAAGATTCCGGCTTGCCAGCGTTAGGCTCATTCCATCGCGAACCGGATGTAAAAGGCTGTTCTTCTGGGATCACTTCATCTGGTCCGTCAACACTGTTCCTCATAACATTCTACAAAGATTGGTAGCTCTAAAAAAGTATCCAGAGGTGAAACTTCATCTCCAACTGTCCCGTCTGCCGCGTAAGATCATCCGCGGCTAGAGACCTGACTCCAAGGAACAGTGTTGCCCGATGTTATCTCGCGTAAATTTCCCGCTCTTGCTTACATTCTAGGACAGAAGGAGCAGAAGCGGATGAGGTACACGTTCCAGTTGCGTCGGGATTGGTTGCTTTAAAAAAACCATGATCGTAGCTTCCGGAGCCTACAACTTCTCACATAATAATAATAATAATATAATATAATATAATATAACCTATAATATTGACCTATAATTATTATGACCTATCACGCCTACCCTGAAAGGGAAATGGCTTAATGGTATACATACATGACCGATTATGACGTGGAATTGTTAGATTTTCTAAATTGATATTATTTAATTTTACATATCTTTTTTTGAACTTAATAAAGTTTTAATGCTTAACTTTCAAAAGGTCTAATCTGATTTAAGGGGCCGTGTATAAATTACCTGGTTGAATATCTAAACAAACAATATGAATTCTCAACAAAAAATGTAATAGTTAATATTTTAACCACGAAAAGATTTTGATTTTTAATCAAAAACAGTTGAATTGAAAAAAATATGAAATTTCTACCAAAAGAGATAAACTTTCAAATCAAGAAGACAAATTTTAACAAGATTTGAATTTTCAACCAAGAAATATTTTCCAGACAATAGAGAAAAAAAAACTTCATCCATAATATTGAATTTTCAAGCCAGAAAGACTAACTTTGTACAAAAAAGTTAATTTTCAACCAAATAGATGAATTTTAACTATAATTATGAATCTTTATACAAAAAATGAATTTTTAAGAAAGTAGTTCAACTTTTAACGAAGGAGTTTATTTTTCAACCTACGAAGATTAATTTAAAAAAAATTTAATAGTAGATATTTTAACAAAAAAATATTTTAATGTTAAATAAAAAACAGTTGAATTTAACCAAAAAAGTCGAATTTTCAACAAAATACTTGAATTCTCAACTAAAACAGATTAATTTTCAACCAAACAGTTGCATTTATAACAAAACAAATGGATTTTCTACCAAAAAAGAAGAATTTTCAACAAAATACATCAACTAATTTTCAACCAAGAGGATTATTTTTCAAACAAAAAATATGAATTTTCAACCAAATAGTTCAATTTTCAACTAACAAAGATGAATTTTTCACAAAAAATGTAATAGTTACATTTTCAGTAAAAAAATAATTTTCAGCAAAAAAAAAAACGAATTTTCAACAAGATAATTAAATTTTGAACTAAAGAAATTAATTTTTATAAAATTATGAATCTTCAACTATAAAAATGACTTTTTTAACAAAGTATTTCAACTTTCGACCGAATAGTTAAGCTTTCTACAAACTTGTGGACCTTGCTACCAAATTATTGAATTGTCTACCATATTGTTAAATTTTCGAGCCCAAAATAAGAATTTCCTACTTATCAGTTGAATTTTCAACCCGAAAATGTGATTTTTCAACGACAAAACTAATTTTCAACTTAAACAGATTATTTTTTACCATTTTTAACCAAAATAAATTAAATTTCTACAAAAAGAGAAGAATTTTCAAACCAAAAACACGAATGTTCCACAAAATAGTTGGATTTTCAACAAAAAAAATTTTTCAGTCAAGAAGGAAAAAAATTTCAATTAAATTGTAGAATTTTCAACCAAAAAAACTTTGAATTTAATGAAATTAAAAATATTTCATTGAAATTCCAAAAAATTAAAGAATACAAAACAATTCAGAGGATTCACAGAATTAGAAAATTCTTAAGTATTAAAAGACTTTGAAAACTTCAAAAGAATTCAGAAAATTGAAAAAATTTAAAATAATTTGAGATAATTCCAAAAGGATGCAAGATGAATTCAAAAAAACTTCAAGGGAATTAAAAATAATGCAAATAATTCGAAAAAATTGAGAAGAATAAATAAAATTTAAGGAAATTCACGGAGATTTCCAAAGAATTAAAGGCGTATTCAAAGAAATTCAATGGCATTCCAAATAATTTGAGGAATAAAAAATAATTAAGAGGATTCAAAGAATTAAAAATATTCTAATGAATTAGAAAATCAAATAATTGAGAAGAATACAAAGAATTGAAGGGAATTCAAGGGTGACTTTAATGTAATTAAATGGAATTTAAAAAAATGCAACGGATGAAATTCAAAGTTAATTAAAGTTAATTAAATAAATTGCAATCGATTTCGTCCACAAAATAAAAAATAAATAAAAATAATATATCCTATTTTTAAACAGAGAAAACACATTTTTTCTAGCTTGGAATTCAGGAACTTTATTTCTTCATAGGCAATATTCTGTTTTAAAGTTTAACAATTTATTAACTTGTTCTATGGGTGCGAAAATTATAGAAATTTTTTTGTTTCACTATCTTAGGTAGCAAGTGAAAAAATAAAATATAAAATGAAGAAAAAAGTTCTGCTCAATGCAGGATTTTTTTATAATTAACGCAAAAAAGGGCTTACTTGGATTTGGCTAGGATCATTTATTTTTAAAAAGTTGAAAGGCTCGTATCGTGATTTTTAAACTAAGTGACAATTTTTTTAAAGGTAAACTAAATGATATTACCTTTCATTATTTTAAGCTAAAGAGAAAATTTTCTTCCATTTTTGCACCCATAGAATACATTTTTTTCAAATTTCCAAGGAGTTAAAAACTTCTCGGCACCACTAAAACTTTTTCTTTAATTCGAGAAAATGCTATTGAGTCTCTGTTAGTAATAGGTACAAACTGGAGGATACCGTTTTGGAAAAATGAAAGTTCTTTTTAAAGCGCTATTCTATTCTTTATTTTCAAAAAACTGAAACTAATTATACGGCATCAAAATTTCAAAAATTCAAAATCACTGATAAAAAATAACAATCATGAAATCCTTGAATAAAGTGGAATTTTTTTCTGGGACGTCACTTTAGTGGCGAGATTAGGTGTTAACCTTGGGATAAATAAATAAGGGAAACTTGTCTTGAATGAAGCGTCGCTTTTTAAAATTTACTTTTGCGTACACGCTGGAAATTTTCCATACGATGATTACTTCAGCGTCATCCGCGAGATAAGATCACGCTATGAAAATACAATAAATTATTAAGAAACACATTCTTCGCTCTCTGTACATTGTTTGTTACGAGGAACATTGTATACGCACTGAGAAAAATATGGACCAGCGATAAAAATGCACTGAAAAAAAATTACCTATTAGATCTCCGACTAAAAAACTTAATTGTAGGCACAATTTATGTATATATAAATCGTATTACGTTAGATTTTTTATAGATTAACAATTAGAAAATTATACAAGTAAAGTAAAATAATAAGTTAATAAATAATTAAATCTAGTAATTCGTAGCTCTTCACTTCCACTAATTTTGAGGAATGTCTTTGGTAATGATAATGATTAATAATATATAACAAGTCCTTTTTACAAGTCTGCAGTACGAACTGATAGTATCGGACCACTAACCGGGTGACCTAGTGAAAATTAGCCTGGACTTTAAAAGGCGTTAGCGTCGCTCAGAATATAGATGACAATATTTTTTCAAACTGTTGTAAAGATTATTCAATTATGCGTTAAAAGAGCCCTCATTGAAGTTATTTGGTCTTGTAGGTATTGAATTATCACGTGATGAAGCCAAAAATAAAGTTCCGATTCTTAAGGAATTTTGTACTTTGCCTTTTAGGATTTTACATTTAATTTGAGCTGTTAACCATTAAAAAATATTCACGGTTTCATGAAATTAGAATTTGTTTTCCCAGCTCTTTCAAAGTCAAGGCGAATTTTTAATAGGTTACCCAGTTAGTCCGATACTATCCAGCGGCAGTGTACTTCCTAAAATAATATTTAAGAATTAGGAAATGTTGTTAAAACTCAGTCACTTTCACTCGAACTTTGATTTCACATTTTTTGGCGATTCTGAGAAAATGTTTTCTTTAATGTCGTCGTTCAATGGGGGGATAATGCTGATAAGGAATTTCGTAGACCGGAGGAGCAGATTCTATGTGGCTCCTTTCGTGCCAAGTTTCCGGCACGGGGGCGTGATACAGTCCATAATTTACCCCACTCGTTGCTACTTTTTTCAACCCTTGGATGCTGGACAACATTAGGGCCATTTTTGCGAGAATAAGGGCTTTTCCTCCCAGCACGGCGAGAAACTGAAAACCCATGGGGACCAAAACTGATCCCATTAGAAGGAGACCCATCATCATCATCATCATCATACCTTGACGTCTTCTGTGATGACGTCTTCGTCCTAAAAGAAATCATTTTATTTCAATCAGAAACTTCTCCTTTTAGCTCAAATGTTTCTGGAATTCTTGAGAATAATTCAGAAGACTATCAAATCAATCATAAATATCTTTAGAACTTATTTGACAAATCATTTATAATTTATAAGATAATTATTTTTAATTGAAAATCATTACCTTCGACTACATCCGGATTTGAATAGCTTTTTGCTTCAGCCAGGTTCGTTGAATTTTCTACATCAAATTTCAAAACGTGCGTACGGAGAATTCGAAACAATCGATTTTTGAAGATTTCCCATAGACTGGAATCATCAATCTTTCGTCCAGTGTTAATTTGATTACTGTAATGAAAAATGAAAGTGAAGTCTTCGCGGAAAAAATTTGAAGAAATTATTGGAATTTAGAAAGTTTTAAATTTTTGAGAGCATTTGAGAAAGACTTTGAGAGAATTCGAAGAATTTGAAGAACTCAACATGAATTCAGAGCGGTTAGGGATCATTTCAAAAGAATGCATCATGAAATTTAAAAAAAATCAAGGGAAATAAAAATAATTCCAACAATTAACATAACTTGAAACAAATACAAAGAATTGAAGGGAATTTGTGGCGATTTCTGAAGAATTAAAGATGTATTGAAAAGAATTTAAAGAATAAAAAATAATAGGAGGATTCTAATGATTGAAAAAATGTGTAAGAATTTAAAGAATTTAAAAACTTTGAAGAATTCAAGAGAATTTGAAGAATCTGAGGAATTCAACCTGAATTCAGAGCGATTTCAGATCATTCTAAAAGGATGCAACATGAAATTCAAAAAATTCAAGGGGATTAAAAATATGTAAAACAATTTAAAAGAATTCAGTGGAATTCAGAACAATTTAAAGAATAAAAACTAAATGAGAGGATTCAAAAAATACATCTTCAAGAATTAAAAGAATTCAAAGACTTTAGAGACTTTAGGAGAATTCAGAATGATTTCAAATAATTCAATGGAATTAAAAAAAAATTAAAGAATACAAAATAATCCAGAGGATTCAAAAAATAAAAAATGGTTAATAATTCAATGACTTGAAGGCTTTAAGAGAATTCGGAGAATTCAAATAATTCAAACATCAATTCGAAGTGATTTCAAAAGGGTGCACATTATTTCAAAAAACCACAAGGAAGTTAAAATTAATTCGAAAGAATTGAAAAGTATACAAAGAATTTAAAAGGATTCACGGTGATTCCCAAAGAAACGAAGGTATATTTAAAAAAATCAATGGAATTAAAAAGAATTTAAAGAATGGAAAATAATTAAAAGGACTGAAAGATTTAAAAAATTCTGAAGAATTAAAAAAATCCATTATGAAGTCGTGCACATAATACGTCACACGTTTTTGCGTTGTTTAAATAAAGACGGGAATAAAGCTGCCTTGAAGCCAACAGGGATACAACGATATAAACAAAAGAAAAAAATGTGACGTACTATGTACACGATCCCTAATTGAAAAGAATTAAAAAAGAATATAAAGAATGAAAGAAAATTCACAATGATTTCTGAAGAATTGAAGCATTAACAACAATAATTCAATATAATTTAAAATAACTCAATGGAATTCTAAATAATTAAAAGAATGAAAATTAAGCAAGAAGATCAAAGAATTAAAAATCAATATAAAGAATTTGAATAATTTGAAGACTGAAGACTTTAAGAGATTTTATAATGATTAAAAAGAATTCAATGAAATTCAAGAAACTCAAAGAATAAAAAATAATACAGAGGATTCAAAGAATAAAAAAATTATTAAGAATTAAAATACTTTAAAGACTTCAAGGGAATTAAAAAAATTCAAACAATTCGAAAGAATTGAAAAAAATGCGAAGAATAGAAGGGAATCTGCAGTGATTTCCAAAGAATTAAAGACGTATTAAAAATTCAATCGAATTTAGAAGAATTTGAAGAATAAAAAATAATTGAGAGGAATTCAAAGAGTTTGATAAACTCTAAAGAATTAAAAATCCTAAGCTTTGAAAATAATTGAAAAGAATACAAAGAATTGAAGGCCAATCACTGTGCTTTCCAAAGAATGAAAGGTGCATTCAAAAGAATTTAACTGATTTCAATTGAATTCAAAAGAATTCATTGAAATAAAATAGAATTCAATAAAAAATAATTGAGAGGATTTCAAGAATTGAAAAAAATCTAAAGAATTGAAAAATCTAATAAATAAAAAGAATTGTAAAGAATACAAAGAATTGAAAGGAATTCACAATGATTTCCAAAGAATTTAAGGTTTATATACAATAATTCAATATAATTCCAAATAACTCAAAATAATTCAGTGGAATTCAAAATAATCTTAGTAATAAAAAATAATTAAGAGTATTCAAAAAATTAACAAGAATTTCAAGAATTCATTGGAATTAAAAAAACTTAAAGAATAAAAAATAATATAAAGGATTCAAAGAATTTAAAAAATTCAACATGAATTATTATTTGAGATAATGTCAAAAGAATACAAGATGAATTAAAAAAACTTCAAGGGAATTAAAAATAGTTCGAAACATAATTCCGAAGAATTGAGAAGAATACAAAGAATTTAACGGAATCTGCAGTAATTTTTAAAGAATTCAAAGTTTAATAAAAACAATTCAATAGAATTCAAAAGACTTCAATGGAATTAAAAAGAATTTAATGGAATTTAAAAGAACTTAAACAATTCAAAATAATCAAGAGGATTCAAAGAATAAAAAATAATTCAAAGAATTCAAAGACTTTAAAAATTTTGAGAGAATAAAAAATAATTCAGAGGATTCAAAGAATCAAAAGAATTCGTAACTACTGAAAGACTTTGAAGACTTCAAGAAAATTCGTTGATTACAAAATTTATGAAGATGGAAAACATCCAGAAATTTGAATGAATTAAAAAGAATACAAAGAATTGAAGGAATTCACGGTGATTTTCAAAGATTTGAAGGTGCATTCAAAAGAATGCAATGGAATTCCAAGAATTTAAAGGTTAAAAAAAATTTAGAGAATTTAAAGAATTAAATAATTTTTAAGAATTTAAGGACTAAAGGATTCAAAAGATTTCGGAGAATTAAAAAAATTCAATATGAATTAATAATAATCTAAATTAATTTCAAAAGAATGTAAGATGAATTCCAAAATCTTCAAGGGAATTAAAAATAATTCAAATAATTTAAAAAAATCAAAAATAATGCTGAGAATTAAATGAAATTCAAGTAGATTTCCGGATTCAAAGAATAAAAAATAATTAAGAAGATTCAATAAATTAAACATATTTCAATGAATTGAAAAATAAATGAAAAAAAATTAAAGGTGCATTCAAAATAATTTAATAGAATTTAAAAGAATACAATGGAATTGAAAATAATTCAACAAAATTAAAAAAATCCAATGGAATTCAAAAGATCAATGGAATTCAATAGAATTCAATGGAATTAAAAAGGATTTAACAAATTTTAAACAAATAAAAAGAATTCAAAGCCATTAAAGACTTCAAGGGAATTCATAATGATTCAGAAGAATTCAAAGAAAACAATGAAATTAAAAAAATTTAAAGAATAAAAGATAATTATGAGTATTCAAAGAATTAACAAAATTCAAAAGAAATTAAAGAATTCAAAGACTTTTCAGACTTCAAGAAAATTCATAATAATTCCGAAGAATTCATATCCTTTAATGGAATTCAAATTAATTCAATGGAATTTGAAGGAATGCAATGGAATTCAAAATAAGTTAATACAATTCAAAAGAATTAAAATTTTTTTTAATGATTTAGAAGACTCAAAGAACTAAAAAAAATTCTGAAGAATTTAAAGATTTTAAAGACTTTAATGAAATTCAGATAGATTCCGAAGTATTCAAATTATTCAATGGAATTCAAAAAATGTAAAGAATGACAAATAATTCAGAGAATCTGAAGAATTAAAAAAAAATCGAAGAATTCAAAGACTTTACAGACTTGAAGGGAATTGAGAATGATTCCGAAGAATTCAAAGATTTCAATGGAATGAAACAAAATTTAAATAATTCAAAATAATTGAAAGAATTAAAATTTTTCTTTTAAATTTGATGAATTCAAAGAATTCAATTACTTTAAAGAATTCAAGAGAATTCAGGAGAATTCTTTTACTTCTATATATTTATTTCTTTTTTTCTCATGCTGATTATTTTTATAATCATTTAGTATTGCTGTCTTGCTAAATTAAAATTATGATTCCAAAAAAATGCTAATTCGGACAAAAATTCTACTTTAAGAATTGTAGCAAAAAAATTAGTTTATAATTTTTTTAAATTACCTGCTAAGATCATTTTCTGTGGAACTTTTATTTTCGAACCGTACAAGCTCAAGTCCACCAAAAATAGGAATAACATCTTCATCGAGAAAAGCGTCGACAGCGACTAAAGCTCTTCTTTGTAAGCAGCTTCGAAGATTTTCAAAAAAATAATTTCGCGCTGGATCCTTCCAAGGAACAGAAGGACAGTTTTTTAATAAAGATTGAAGTCCCAGGGACCATTTTATTATATCATCACCATTGTAACTCTTTGCCCCGGTTATCAAAACCACTAGATATAAATAAAATACTCTCGAACGCATCTGAAAAAAATTAAATAGAAATATATTTTAACTACTGGTATCATTTAAAATAAATTTAAATCATACAAAATTAATGAATTGAAAAAATTGAGAGCTGAGGGTAATGTCCCTTCAAATAATCAAAAAAAAAAACATTGTGTATACTCGACAGAGGGTAAGATAAGGATGAGAACGTTGAGGCTCGGGCGAAAATGCGAGGCTGGCCAAAAGCTTCCTAATCTACTTAAACGAAAGCTGTGCACTCCAGTGAAAAAGCTTGTACCCAGTCAGACGCGGTAAAAGTGCCGGATAGACAACTTCCTCTTCCACTTAAATAAAAACGTATCAGAAACTTTTTTGGACACTAAGCATTTTCAAAATAAAAAAAAAAAATTTAAGCAGCGATAAAAAGTCCTGAAAAATTCACTCTCTTCACAAAACACTTTCCTACAACATTATCAAACACCTCATACAATTTTAACATTTTTTTACCAAATTCACAAATATTCATAAATAAACAACTTATTATTTAAATTAAATTCTATTTATTATCGAAGTGTCTCGTCGTCCCGAAATTCGGGATGACTAGTCCAATATTTTTCATAAGCTTGGCTAGTCGTCTCGAATTTTCGGGTCCATCCTCTATTCCAACTCCCCCAATTTTTCGGGACAACTAGACACAGCCATTTATTATCCTAAATTTTTATAATCAGGAAAAAAATTTTGGAAAAATAAATTCTTTGTAATTATACAAATTTAGGACTAGAAGAATGTTCCGTTGAGCCTTTTATTTAATTTCCCAAGACCCTCGTGTGCAACCAATCAGGTAATCAATAACAATGAGTGTGAAATTTTCAAGCCACATTCGTGCATAGACCTTTTGAGATTGAAGGTAAATCCATCGATAACTGATTGTTGATTGTGAATTCTCTTTTGTTAAAGCTCCTTGGGATTTAACGAAATATTCTATCTCGTGCTTCGTGATCGATCAAAATATGCACGAAACGCGCACTTTTCTATATTATGTTCAACTCTATTATATTATTATATATACAAATTATATTATTTTTTATTAATACATCAATATTTGCTCCTTAATTAGCATTGTTCTTTATTCGCAGCTAGCCTGAAAAATCTATCATTTCAATAAATGTCTAATTATTATTACAATTCATAATGTGCATTGATATTGAAACAGACGTATTTTCATTGACTTGTTTTTATTATTTAAAAAAGTGCGCGTTCTATCAAAAAATATTTCAAAGCAAATTTTTAGATAAAATTTAGGCGAACAATTTCGTCAATTAATATTTCATTGTAGCTTCTGTCTTTATAAAAAAAAATATTTTTTATTTTAATTTTATTTTTTACGATTGAAATAAGAACTATATGCTCTATCAAAAGCTAATTTATAACAGATTTTTCGATCTTGTTTTGGTGAACAACTTTTTTCTACTATTAATTTTTTTCGTACCTTGTGTCATTTTTCCAAAAATTTTATTTTTTTTCAATGCTGTTTTTTACGATTAAAACCAAAACTACGCGTCCTATCAAAAAATAATTTATAACAAATTTTTCGATCTTTTTTCGGTGAACAACTTTTGTCAATTTGTTTTTCGTATCTTGTCTTGTTTATCCAAAAATGTTAATTTTTTTAATGTTTTTTTTATGATTAAAACAAAAGCTATGCGTCCTATAGAAAAATGATTTTTTACAAATTTGTCGATCTTTTTTGGGTAAGGAACTTTTGTCTGTTCATTTTTTTTGTATTTCGTGTCGTTTTTCCAAAAATTTTATTTTTTATAATATTCAATGTTATTTTTTACGATTAAAATTCAAACCACGCATCCTATCAAAATTAATTAACAACAAATTTGTAGACATATTTCCCGGATAAATAATTTTCGTCTTCTTATTTTTTCTTCTTATCCTGCATAGTTTGACCACAAGATGGAATTTGTTATTTTTAATAACTTTTTTCACGATATGCAAACAATATGCATCTTATTAAAAAAATTGTTCCAACAAAATTTGTTCATATTTTTTCCAGTTCATCCTATGTCCCAAGCACCTCAACAAGAATTAAAGTGCTTGAACTTTTCTGCAAAATGAAACAAAAATCGAATGTTCTATCTCTAAAAGTGTGGGAGTTATGGTCCTAAGAAGTCGATTTTAAGCGAATAATTTGAATGAAAAAAAATATATATTTCTGGGGAAATAACTTATTCCCTATGCATATCTGGTAAAAATTTCCGAATATTTAATCAAAGAAGCCTTAATTTTGAGTAGATCTGAAAAAAACATTGCTGTAGCTTTGATAGAACCAAAATTATGGCGTTTTGAATATGATTCTTTTTTTATGGAATGTTGCTTAACATCAATTTTATAAATAAAATTTATCGTTTTCCAAAAGAACTCATTTCCTCAGCGTTTTCGGTGAAAGTTGCCAGTAAGTTATTTAAAAAAGTCTTAATTTTGAGTAGATCTAAAAAAAACTATGCTCTAGCTGTAATAGAACCAAAATTATGTCCTTCTGAATATTGCCCTTTTTATGAAATTTTGTTCAATATCAATTTTTTAAATAAAATTTATCGTTTTCCAAAAGAACTCATTTCCCGAGCAATTCGGGAGAAAGTTGCCACCAGATAGGTTAAGGAGGACCTGATTTTTAGCAAATCTAAAAAAAAATAATGCTCTAGCTCTAATCGCATCGAAATAATGGCAATCGAAATAGAACAACTTTTGTCTGTTCATTTTTTTCGTACCTTGTGTCATTTTTCCAAAAATTTTATTTTTTTCAATACTATTTTTTACGAATAAAACAAAAACTACGCGTCCTACCAAAAAATAATTTATAAAAAATTTGTCGATCTTTTTTCGGTGAACAGCTTTTGTCAATTTTTTTCGTATCTTCTCTTGTTTATCCAAAAATTTAAATTTTGTTAATGCTTATTTTATGATTAAAACGAAAACATTCATTTTTTTCGTATTTCGTTTCGTTTTTTCAAAAATTTTATTTTTTATATCTTTAATGTTATTTTTACGATTAAAACGAAAACCACGCATCCTATCAAAATTATTTAACAATACAAATTTCTAGATATATTTCCCGGATAAATAATTGTTGTCTTCTTTTTTTTTCTTATCTTCCATAGTTTGACCACAAAATGGAATTTTTTATTTTTAATAACATTTTCCACGATTTAAGCAAACAATATGCGTCTTATTAAAAAATGGTTTCAACCAAACTTGTTCATATTTTTTAGATATACAATTTTGCTTTTTTTAATTTGTTTAATTTAATTATTAATTTTTAAATTAATTAATTATTAATCTAATTATTAATTTAATAAAATTAATTTAAAAATTTAATTTTCGGTGCTCACACAGCAAAGGGTGCTGTGTGAGCACCGAAACGTTGGTAAATATTTTGCATGCTGTCATATTGTGATTTGATAATAATAAAAATAAGAAAGACGAAAGAAATAAAAAAGAGAAGGAAGCGGATGTGGTTGGTTGCCTTCTCATTTTTCTTTCCTCTTTTTTATTTTTGTGCAAAGAAACAAATTTCTTTATTTTTAGGAATTGCAATAGGAGCATTTTGTGGTGTTTGTCCAAATTTGATTGTTGAATTCTTGTTTTATTTTCAGGAATTCTATACATTTTATAAAATTGATGTTAGAAAAAATTTCATAAAAAAAGAGTCATATTCAAAACAATATAATTTTGGTTCTATTAGAGCTAGAGCAATGCTTTTTTTTAGATCTACTCAAAATTAAGGCTTCTTTAATTAAATATTCGGCAATTTTTACCAGATATGCATATGGAATAAGTTATTCCCCCAAAACTATATATATTTTTTTCATTCAAATTATTCGCCTAAAATCGACTTCTTAAGATCATAACTCCCAAACTTTTAGAGATAGAACATTCGACTTTTTTTTCATTTTGCAGAAAATTTCAAGCACTTTAATTATTGTTCAGGTCTTTGGGACACAGGATGAACTGGAATAAGGCAAATTTCAAAAAACTGATTTTTCCCACTTTTTTCACCATTTTTCAAAAATATTGAATGGTTTCAGTTCTCGTAAGATGTTCAGCACCGGTAGCCCTTTTTTCGATGCCAAACTGTATTGTTTGAGCCAATGAAATTCCACGTTTAACTTATTTTCATTAAAATATGTTGATTAACCTCTTCAAAAAAAATCAAAAAAAGAGTTTTCTCAAAAAGGGCCCAAGCGATTTTTGGGTTGAAGTCAGTCGAGGCACACCGTGTCTCATTAGGGGAATAAAAATTTTCAGGGGAAAATTTATTTAGAAACAAAGTTTAATACTTACTGAGCCGGAAAATAATAATGGTTCCAAATTTTCAAAAAGTGGACATGGCGTAGTATAACTTTAGGGCGAAGAATGGTTTAAACGTTTAACCGGTCAAGCGGGGTGCACTCGTGTAAATTTGGACCGCCCTACTGGTACATGGCCTTGATTATCTTTGAATTCTGATTATTTGATTAAACAATAAACTTGCCTTGAAAAATGCGTAGACTAGGCGGGTAGAAATATCGAATTGAAATGCTCCAGTGGAAACATTGACCTCGGCATTTATACTAGAAAATAAATAGGCCAGGATGTCACTTGTGTGACTATTGGGACCCATCGAAGGGGATCAGGATAGCGGACGAAAGGCGTCCCCGGTCTTTATGCTCTACCAGCATAAAAGTCTAACATATAATTGTCAGCGAAATAAATGGAAATAAACGACCACGCGTGTAAGGACTTCAAGTCTGTATCCAATTTCTAGGACGCCGACCTCACAATTACGACCGGAAAGAAAAATTCGATAGCGGATAGCGAGTGGGAGGTAATCTTTTGAAAAACAAGCACCAAAAGCCGACAGCTTAAATAACACAGGCACCCAAAACAAAACTTTGCGGAGCCAAAGCTAGTAACTAGTTACAGTTACGTTACTTAGCGAAAAATGGTAACTGGTTATGGTTACTAGATAAAGTAACTTTAAGTTACCAAAAAAGTTCTTTTTTCAATTCCCTAATTTTATAATTTAAAAATAAAAATAACTAAGATGATATATTGTGTACCCAAACAAATAGTTTCATTTTCTACCAAAATATTTGAATTTTCTACCTAAAAGAAAAATTAATTTGAAACAACCAAATTATGTACCAAGAAAGAAAAAAAATCGTATAAATTGTTGAATTTTTAAACCAAAAAGACGAATATCCTACAAAACAGTTGAATTTTTGCAATCTAAAGGGATGAATTTTCAACAAAAAAGTTCATTTTCAACCAAAAAGTTGAATTTTCTACCAAATATTTGAATTTTCTACCTAAAAGAATATTGAATTTCAAACAAAATAGTTAAATTTTCAACCAAAGAACTATAGTTTCATTTTCTACCAAAATATTTGAATTTTCTACCTCAAAGAAAAATTAATTTGAAACAAAATAGCAGAATTTTCTACTAAAATTAGGAATCTTCAACCAAACAACTGCATTTTTGACAAAGTAGTTCAACTTTCAACCATGTAGTTAAATTTTCTACCAGAAAAGATGAATTTTCAACAAAATAGCTGTACCCTCTACAGAAAGTTGAACTTTCTACCAAAATAGTTGAATTTTCAACAAATACATGAATTCTCAACCAAGTTAGATCAATTTTCAACCAAAATAGTTGAATTAAAAAAAAAGAGATTTTTTTACCAAAAGAGATCAATTTTGAAACGAAAAAACCGAATTATGAACTAAGAAAGAAAAAAATCGTATAAATTGTTGAATTTTCAAACCAAAAAGACGAATATCCTACAAAACAGTCGAATTTTCAATCTAAGGGGATGAATTTTCAACAAAAAAGTTAATTTTCGACCAAAAAGTTGAATTTTCTACCAAAATATTTGAATTTTCTTTGTAAAAGAAAAATGAATTCGAAACAAAATAGTTAAATTTTTAACCAAAGAGATGAATTTTAAAT
>CAKNYM010038101.1:723-13163 GCA_932195095.1 Andricus curvator | reverse complement strand
AATAACGTTACATTTACTTGAAATCTCAAGCATATTCTGATTATATTATTCTTAGAATGCTTATAAATTATAAATTTAAAATCTAAGAATCAAAATATAAAATTTAAGTGTTAATGTAAATTGAAAGTTAAGGTATTGCAAGGCATTAACAAATATTTTATGTATTTTCAAAAGATTTCGTACTTTTTTCCAATAGATATAGAATTTTTCTGATTTGAAGTAAATGTAACTTTATTGGTTTTAAATGAAATTTATCTCATTGCGCAGATTACTTTGGGCATTCAGCCGTCAGTGCATGCAGACGGTTAAATGCCACCTTGGATTCAGGGAATTATACGAAAGAAAGGACGACGCAGGTAGATTCGTTTATTTGCCGGCATTTGGCCTATTGCCCAGGCATTATGCTAAATGCCGTCGCCATATTATATATTCCAAGAGGGAGAGATACAAGGAACAGCCCTTTCGCGAATCTCGTGGATCTTCGCACCGTCATGTGCGGCGCTGAGCTTGGCAAATATTTGCACGTTTCAAGTTTTCAAGAGAGCTGTGGTGCGGTAATCCTCTCCTCTTCTCAGATTTCCTTAGCTTAGAGCTGCATGCTCTTTGGGGACGAATTTCATCAAGAAAGAGAAACAATTATTAACTAGCCCACACGTGCTATGGCAAGGTCTATAAACTTTTAATCAAAATAAAATATGTAATCTGACAATAATTAGGGATATTTATAATTTTGACATTTACAGTTACTGTCATCATGTAAAAAGGGAACCTTTCCTCTGAATATTTTGTTGCTATTAATTTTGGTGTTGCCTGTCATCAAATAAAAGTAACTAATGAAAGAAAATCCGAGAACCGAGGGTTTCACGGAAAGTTAGAATTTTTCCGAGTATCAAATATATAGCTTAATATTTTTAACTTATAATTTCAACGATACTTAAACATAAAAAAATTGATTCAAGTAATTATTAAAAAATTTATATTTTCGTTTACCCCACCGGCCAATAAATGATAGCACTCGAAAAACGCCGTGTAACCTCTATCGGTACTGGAAACGGAAGTCCCATGGGAATTTTCAACTGGTGCGGTAACACGACAGTACCATATACAGTACTGGTATTGGTGCAAAATTTAACTCGGCTGGGACGTGACCCAGTCCAGTAGTACTGACCTGGTACCAAACTTTTAGTGAAACAGTACTGCCCCAGTACTGCTTCTAGTATTGAATCAGTACCGCTTCTAATACTGGCACAGTTTCAAGTCAGTGCTAATTCTAGACTACTGTACTGGCGTGATACGAAGCCTCCGTCAACTTTTTTTTTCCTTTTCTTTTTTGCGTACTTTTTGCCCTTCTATTCGTAGACGCATTCACTCGGTCTCCATTATCTTTTAGTATAGAAATAATATTGTTGATATTTGTAATTAGTGTTGCCGTCCGAGACGAGAAATACCGAGCCTGGCTCGCTTTCGTCTCGTTTATTACTCGGTTCCGTCTCGTTTTCCCGTGCGCATTACTCGGTTTGTCTCGTCAAATCCTTCCTCGTCCCGTCTCGTCCTTACTCGTTCTCGCCTTGGTTTTTCCGAGAAATGCGACAGATGTGCGCTAGCAGAGCCGACAGCTCGCGGGAGCGTTCTTTTGCCACTCTGACGCGCTAATGCTACTTAGCGTTCTTTAATGAATAGGTAAAGTCGAAATATGATTACATATTATACTTTTTTGTTCATTACTGATCAATTCGATATTAAACACGACTATGTTTCGATTGTTTCAAAGATTTAACTTCACTCTATTAGTATGTCATTTTGTTCTTATTAAACATTTATTTTGCCAATTATAAGAATAGAATATATGAAACAGAAAGGTAAAAAGATAGGTATATTTTCAAATCATTTGGAGTTTGAAGAATTTAACACTAAGTTAATTTTTTAGAATTCAAAGTAGAATTTTAAAATTTTGTGGCACCACAAAGATGTCAAATCATTTAAAAGATTGCACAAACATTACAAATATTTTCATTTTTTCAAATCGATAGAACAGATTTTAGAAAGATTTCACAAATATTTGAAAAAATTCATAAAGTTTTTAAAGTATTTCTTAACATTTCACAAACATTTCACAGAAATTTCAAGATCTCACATAGATTTTTACATACTTTAAAAGATTTCAAGAAATTCACAAAGGTTTCAGATCATTTAAAAGATTGCAAAAACATTACAAATATGTTCATTTTTTCAAATCGATAGAACAGATTTCAGAAAGATTTCACAAATATTTGAAAGAATTCATAAAGTTTTTAAAATATTTCTTAACATTTCGAATATTTTGCCAAAATTTTAAAAGATTCCAAAAGATTTCAGAGAAATTTCAAGATCTCACATAGATTTTTACATACTTTAAAAGATTTCAAGAAATTCACAAAGATTTCAAATCATTTAAAAGATTGCACAAACATTTCAGATATTTTCATTTTTTCAAATCAATGGAACAGATTTCAGAAAGATTTCACAAATATTTGAAAGAATTCATAAAGTTTTTAAAATATTTCTTAACATTTCACAAACATTTCGAATATTTTACTACAATTTTAAAAGATTTCACAGAAATTTCAAGATCTCACATAGATTTTTACATACTTTAAAAGATTTCAAAAAATTCACAAAGATTTCAAATCATTTAAAAGATTTCACAAACATTTCAGATATTTTTATTTTTTCAAATCAATAGAACAGATTTCAGAAAGATTTCACAAATATTTAAAAGAATTCATAAAGTTTTTGAAATATTTCTTAACATTTCGATTATTTTGCTAAAATTTGAAAGATTCCAAAAGATTTCGGAGAAATTTCAAGATCTCATAGATTTTTACATACTTTAAAAGCTTTCAAGACATTCACAAAGATTTCAAATCATTTAAAAGATTGCACAAACATTACAAATATTTTCATTTTTTCAAATCGATAGAACAGGTTTTAGAAAGATTTCACAAATATTGGAAAAAATTCCTGTAAAAAAAGACCTGTCAAACCTAGAAAAGACCTTGAATTTTGTTTCTAAGAAGCGCTGGATACCCTGAATGATAATCAACTTCATTCAAATGTTGGCGAAAGTTCCGAAAAAAATACGCAAGACAGGAAAAAGTATGTACGGATGTAGCAGCTTTAAATATTTCGGCTACATATTTTATTTTCGATGGACACCTCCTTCTGTTCTAAAAGTTTTTACAAATCAAAAAATATCCTGTTTGATATCAAAGGTATCAGGATAAAACAAATAGTCCGGAAATATATCATCCAAAGAGTCTAGTGGTATATTAACAAAAATGTTCTCTTGTCATTTCTACTTTTCGGAAACAAAATAGTCTGTGACGAAGGGTTAAATTTCATAAAATATGAAAAATATGTAGTAGTCAAAGTGATTTAAGTAGGTACGCACTTTCGATTTTTTTGATGTCCCGAAAAATATATTTTATTTACCCTCCTTAGAAATTAGACGTCACAAAATTTTTAAATTCCACTTTAAAATGTACAAAATGAAATTAGTGTTAAATTCTTTAAACTCCAAAGGACTTGAAAATATACCTGTTTTTTTAGATTTCTCTTTCATCTGCACTGTTGTTATAATTGGCAAAATAATTTATTAATAAGAAGAAAACAAAAGACTAATATAGTGAAGTTAAATCTTCGAAAAAATCGTTACATAGTCGTGTTTGATATCAAATTAATCACACTGTAAAAAAAATTTCTGTTAATTTTACCACTTTCAGAGTAGGTCCGATTATTACCTACTCCCAAAGTAACGTTTTCACTGACATTAACGAATATCCACTTTTAATATGGAATTCAACTTTTTAGTTATGTAAGTTTCCAGACAGATTCTGTAAAATTACAATGCATTATGAATTTGTAGGTGATGGTATTCTAACCAAAAATATTCGATTTTTTATTCAACATGGCAAGTTTAGCATCTACATGAGAAATGTGATTAATTATTTCATATTAAAAGAAAGGGAAAAATTCCCCTCTTCAAACGATTATTATTTATTGAACTTAATTTATCCTTTTATTGTATATTTATACTATATTTTTATCAATTTTGTAAATAAAATTTTCCATAATTTATACCGTTCTGAAACACTCTTTTACAAATAATTTTAATTTTACCATTTTTTTTATTATTCTCCGCAACTTTGAAACTTTAAAATCACTTGTACTTATACTACGTTAAGAGCTGTGCAAGTACGCCTCGTTATCAATTATCAAATTTCAAGACGTGAGATTACGTTGGAAAAAGGAATTTTTAACAGTTTCTGTACTTTTACCAGCGTCAAAGAAATCAACACTCTGAAAGTAGGTCCATTTATTACCTACTCTGAAAGTCACAGATTCACAAGCAGAAACTCTACTTCGACAACGCCTTGCTATAGTGTCAGTCTAAAAGTGGTAAAGTTACAAGATTGGTTGGAACTTCTAACATGCAAGTGGTATTCATCCCATAATCAGAGTAGTAAAATTGCACCAATTTTTTGTTAGTAATTTTACCATTCTAAGTGATAGAATTTTTTTATTTTTTACAGTGCAGTAATGGACAAACAAGTATAATATGTAATCAGATTTCTACTTTAGCTATTCATTAAAGAACGCTAATTAGCATTAGCGCGTCAGAGTTGCAAAAGAACGCTCCCGCAAGCTGTCCGCTCTGCTAGCGCACATCTGTCGCATTTCTCGGAAAAACCGAGGCGAGAAACAAGTAAGGACGTCACGAGACGAGTAAGAATGAGACGAGACAAAACGAGACGAGAAATACCGAGACAGCAGGTATGGCTCGTCTCGTCCCGTCTCGTTTCTCGGGATTTCTCGCTCGGCGGCAACACTATTTGTAATCTGTCAAACCATGGAGTGGCCAATCATCTGCAGGCCCCTGCTTATCTCAATTCTTTAGCAAAACATTCACTAAAATTGTTTGCTTGAAGTTCTGAACGTTCAAATGAACGAAATTTTTTACTGATGACTTTGTAAACCAGAAAAAGTGCTAAAATGTTTGTTCATTTATATTGGAAATAATTTATTATTGAAACGGAATTATAAAATATATTTTAAATTGCAGTTGGAACAATATTTATGGGTAGAATAGAAATGAGGAAAAATATTTCGTTCATTTGAACGTTCGGAACTTTAGGTACATGCGTCCAACTCAATAATATTAATGACAGCGCATGATTTTAAATGCTACTATTTCACAAATGTTTTGCAGTTTTAGAGTAAAAATAATTCCAGATTCTTTCTTTTTCAATTCTCTAATTTTAAGTTAGAGGCCGTCCATATACCACGTGAACAATTTTTTACAACTTTTTGACACCCCGCTCCCCCTTCTGGACAAACTTGGACTTTTCATGGCCCTCCCCACCACCCGCCTCCTCTATCCACGTGGACTTATTTCATATCTTATGAAAATATTGATATTGGCTGGAAATTAGGTTTTTCTTGAAAACATAAGCTTCATGATACAAAGTAGGACTTTTTACTAGGAATCTGTATCATCTCTCTTCTTTCTTTTTTCTGATTACATTTAATTAAATTTTTTTTTAATTTATAGCTGCATCTAGCCTGAGATGACGTTAAAAGATTTTCTGTATTAGAGGATATAACTTTGATCGATATTGTAGATTTTCATTTTCACAGGGTGTGTGAAAGGATTTCTCTTCTGGTCGATCGTTACCATTTCCGATGATAAGACAGATTCCTAGTAAAAATTGACTTGTATATAACATCTTGCAAAATAAAGTGTATTTCAGAAAAATTATTTTTCCTCTGATCTCTCTAGTAGCTCAGTGGTTAGAGCACCTGACCGGAAATCAGTTGACCTGGCGTTAGAAATCCCAGCGGAGTGAACGGAGAAGATCTTTTTTCTGAATAAATTTAATTTAGAAAGTAGGAAGTCCAAACAAAAAGTAGTGAACACATTCTCAGTTTTTCATGTTTTTCTGAAAAGAAATCCGCAGATCCCCTATAACTGCCCACGTGGTATATGATTGGTTCCTCAGTGAGTAACAGGTGCCTTATATACGAACATTTAAAATGTTAAATACACCCCTCAGTTTCGTGATAAAACATGAAATAAAACGTTTAAAAATGTTAAAATGTTGTATACAAAGTGAATAGATCTAATAACGCTTTTTAAACATTTTGTTGGTGTAAATAAACTTATAATTCTAAAAAAAATACGAATAAAAAATTCTCTTTTGAACATATCAAAAAAATGACGTTTGATATGCATTTATTCTGGGTTCGGAGGTGGATACTGCACATTGAACAAGAAATGGAAATAGTCGACGGATTTTGACGTTGATGAGCTTCGACTTTTCCTCTGCACGGCTTTCCGACATTTTCGGCTTTTAGGAAGGTGTTCCCTTTCCTCTTTGCTTTTAACTGAAAGTTGTTTGCAAACATGATTTTTTCTTAATTATAGTTCTTTGGCATCATGCAAACAATTCAAGACCACATTTTTTTAATCGATCTGTTCCTGGTTGAAAGTAAACGATTTTTGTGTTAAATTAATTGTTCATGACAAAATTTTCCAAACGTATCTTTGAAAATCCCTTGCTATGAAAGCAGTGTCTATGTTTTCCGAAAAACCCCAGCTATTTACACCGAAATTTCGGTACAAATGGTCACCTTTTCAGGTCCCGTTATTCATACCAAAAAAATCCGGCTAGTCGTACTGAAATGTTGTTACCCGTGACCACGGCCCTTTAATGCAATCGAAACCTTGTAACTCAAATTTTTATTGACCTACCTCCTCCCACTGGTACTCATGACCCGGTACTTCGCTGCGAAACATGATTGCGAACGCGGCAAATGCTTATATTGGTATATTCGCTTATATCAGTTGTTGTTTGCAGGTTTATCTTGTTGTCGTATCTCAGGCACCTGAACTATTGTTGCGGCTTAAGTAAAAGTTGACATCCTTTAGATTTAGAACTCAGACTCCAATATAACTCTTTTTGAGGGATCCTTTTTATTTTGTTGATATCCAATAGATGGCATCATAAAAAAAAGATTAGTACTCGGTAAAATTTTTAAACATAACCTAAAAAACTGCCATATCTCATGTTCATTATCTTCCTTTCAAGAATGAATAATCTCTATAATTCTAGTTTATTTATTAAAGTTTTCCTTGAGCAATGTCATTAAGTCTGTATTATAACTAAAACATTTGAGTCGAGGCATAAAGTGAGTTCTGTACAAAAAGTCTCTATTAAAGTCGGGGCCAAAAGTCGAGGCCCCTCACTTCTTTTGATTGCAACTCGCTCAAAAAAATCTCTCAATTGTTTAATAAAGAGCATCTGAAAGCTTAAAGACTTCCGAATTCAACAATATGATTACTTTTATCCGAAAAAAATTATTGTCAATTGTTAGAGTGCTAAACATCCCAAAAAACAGGGTTTTTCGGCCTCCTTTTTCAAGCGTCGACTTTCACCTGTTCCCAGAAAGCGGTCGAAGTAAGGCAAACTCTGAAAAAATTCACAGATATTCTTTCAACATTTTTTAATGCAATACATTTTTCAAAATTCAAAAATATTTAATAATTTACTTTTTACGAGGATTTATTCACAAATACTTTATCTTGAGAACGAATGAAGATCGGAAGCCGCTTAATTACTCCAACTGTGCAGTTTTGTGATGTGAGAACAGTGCAATAATTAAATATACGATAAAATCATTATTACGCTAGAAATAACATTTTAAATATTTCTGACTAGAATCAGTGTTGGCTCCGTGCCAGAGCACAGCAGGATAAGTAGTTAGAAAAAAAGTAACCTTTCAATGACAATAGTAACTCCAGAAGCAAGCCGACTCCGTTACTATTGTCATCGAAAGGGTAATTTTTTCTAACTACTTGTCCTGCTGTGCCGGCCCACACGCCAACAATGATTAAAGTCAGAAATATCCAAAATGATATTTCTTACGTAATAATGATTTCATCAGAAATTTAATTAGTGCACTGCTCTCGCATCACAAAACTGTAAATTTGGAGCCATTAAGCGGCTTCTTATCTGCATTCGTTCTCAAGATAAGGTGTTTGTAAATAAATCCCCGTAAAAATTAAGTTATTGAATATTTTATCATTTTGAATAATGTATTGCGTTAATTAATGTTGAAAGAATATCTGTGCATTTTTTCAGATTTTTCCTAACGTCGATCGCTTTTAGGGACCAGGTGAAAGTCGACGCTTGAAAAAGGTGACCGAAAATAGTATATTGTGCTACAAGTGCGCAAAGTAGGCAGTTCTACACGAGTGTGAAGTTTGCTGTACGAGCCAGAGGCGACCCTAAGATGAGCCGATGGCAAGTATTGTAAACTACACAAGAGTTGCAACTGTCTACTTTTAGCACCTGTTGCACACGATATTTTTTGTAACAAATGCAGGAAATGTTCGATTTGAGAAACAATAAAAATGAATTTTTCGAAAAATTACCAAAAATTTCCGGAAATTTTCGGTGAATTTGTAAATTACCGAAATTTTCAGAAATTTAAGGTATCCAAAGCTTTTTGGAAGAAATCCAAAGATTTTCCGAAATTTTCGGTAATTTATGGTCATTTATCAGTCCTTTGTGGTAACTTATCACTTCGAGTTTGTCCAATCACTATTCACTACTCACAATCAGTATCTCAAGCGTCAAATGAATATGAAGTGAGGTTATGATTCCGGCAGTCCTGGAAAGTAATTCTGAATCTAAGTGCGCAAGTGCAGCAGCTAGAAAAAGTCTTTTTAAAACTGTTTTTACCACGGTTTTGGAATTCGTCACATCCCGCACGCAATACATGGCTCAAAAAGCGAACATTTCGTGCGTGTGTTACAAAAAAACCTTTTTTTTTTATATTTTGCCCTCTAACTATTGATAAAAATTTTTTAGGATGAAAGTGATCACATCGTTGAATTCGGGAGACTTCAAGCTTTCAGATGATTCTTATTAAACAATTATCTATGTTCAGTGAATGGAATATTATCCACACTTTGAAATTTTTCTTCGACCGTTGTTATTAATAAGGAAGTCAATTCATATAAGAATTTGTTATTTTGGTCATACGGTCCAGTAAAAATAATAATAATATATTCAGTTGTCAAGAACCATGCTTTATTCGTCAATTTTATTTAAACCAACGTACGTTTCGACCTGTAGTGATATTTATTAAATTATCCATATCACGCTGGAAACACCAGTTCCCGTTAGATCACTGAAGTTAAGCAGTGTTGGGCGCGGTTAGTACTTGGATGGGTGATCGTCTGATACTACTGCGTTGCTGTTGGCGGTCGTGGGTGTGGTGAGCCCACACTTGTAGTTATTTACTACAAGAAACTATCCACCTAGAAACACTACCCGAATCGGGTAGTGTCACGCTTACCCCTTGAGGCTCGCCGAAAGGGAAATGGCTTAATGGTATATATATATATATATATATATATATATATATATATCCAAGACATTTCAATTTTTGGTTATTTTCCAAGAGAAACAACTTTATTTTTGGAGTGAACCCAAATTAGTTTTTTTTTATTATTGTTGAAACATTATGATACTTTTGACTCTAAATTTATTTTTTTTAATAAATCAAACTTTTTTATACATGTATTTCTTTTTTCATATTTCAATTTATTAAGACTCAAATCTTGCAAGTTGAAAAAAAGTTTGAATTGAAATGTCTTTTACAGTGTTTGATAAACGGAATTTTAAATGACTGGATAAATGTCCTAAATCTTTTATGTTTCTAATTAAATTATTGATTTCATAATTTAAACATTTTTTCTGAAAAATTAACTTAGTTTTTTCAAATTTTGTAATTAATTTATAATTTAAATTATGCATATTACATTTGTTTGTCTGATGTTAAATATGTGCTGGAATCAGAGTTTCTTTTCTACATCTGATTAAGAAAGTGCGTTGCTCCTTCAGATTAACTGAAGTTCTATTGGTGCGTATCCAATTTCCTATAAGTAGTCTCGGGGCCTCTCCATATTTCCTTTGTATGTAGTTTAAATAACCCATGATATTCCAGAACGTGATTGACCTTGATTAAATTATCTATGTTCAGTGAATGGAATATTATCCACACTTTGAACTGAATCTACTATTATTATTTTTACTGGACCGTATGACCAAAATCAACAAATTCTTATATGAATTGACTTCATTCTTATTAAACAATTCAGAGTTTTTTTTAGAGAATTACAATCATAAGAAGTGAGGTACCACGACTTTTGGACACGACTGTAGAACTCACTCTTTGGGTTCCTTTAAAATAAGTGATGTTTTTGGGTTCCTTTTTAGCAAGAGAGGTTCCTTTTTGCTGCAGCTCGCTTGGAACCTAAAAATTGGTCTTAATAGAAACCTCTGTTTTTTTCTGTGAGGTGACACCGCTGAATAGAGAGAAATTTGTCAGCTAGATGTTGTTCGGTCACCATTATAGCCAGTTCGGGATGGAGTCCCAAGAAGAGACGATGTTGTTCGCTCCTCATGGACCCTGCTTCCAAATGACGCTCGAACGTGACGTCTGACGCCATTCATCTACGATATCCATCTCATTCGTACTCTGGTCTGTGTACCCTCTCATTGTTGGCGGAGTGCGGTCTTAACCTCAAATATGACCCGGTTGAAAGTTCTTCTAGTAAGGAATTTCTCGTCCGATTTTTGGCATCTTCTCTGACTAAGGTCCTCCTCTGTTGCTGTCGATAATTCCGGGATTCCGTGAACAATTTTCAGCGACAGGCCATCCCGGAAGTGAAGTGGTCGTCGATCTTATCTCATTCTCAAAATTGGCAGCGCAACAACTACTCATCGTGATGTGGTCTGAAGTTGATGCGCTGCTGCAGCAATCCTGCTGGACTGGTCGGACTCTCATCGTCGCGTCGCCCGAAGCAGTTGTGATCGAGTTTGAACTATCCGAAGGATTAGATTTATTTCCTCCTGTCAAACTTTCCGGGGTGATTTTAAAATTAACGTCTGTACGAGTTTAATCTTTTCTGACTCCCTATGGGCACCTTTTCCCTATTTGAATAAAATCATAGTGGTATACTTTGAGTACCCCATGTAGAAATTGCGATCGGGGTTTTGAAGGGCCCCGGCTAGATTTACCTAGTTCTGATCGGGCGCTAATCGGGGAAAATAGGGGGATCCAGACTAGTTCTGTAACGCTGTTTTAGCCAGGTACTATCTAGAACTTCTAACAAGGTCCTAACGGGAATACCCTTCAACCGCCCGTCTAGACCCTCTTTGTTTTCCGGTACGTTCATCAATCAGCTGTGTTATAAATATATGTGACAAACGATTTGTCAACAATAAAATGAATAAGAATACTTAAGTACAGACCAATTTTAGATCAATAATTTCAGAGGTTTATTATTCGTTAATTAAAACCCATTTTTTTCATATATTTATATCACACAACAGTAGATAAGTAAGGCGGGTTCTAACTCAAGATTCCTACCTTACCGACATCGAGAAGATTCTAGCTGTAGTGGTTCGTGTCCGTGCTAAATTTTTCTTGAAAGTGGTTCATGTCCGTGCTAAGCTTCTAGAACATTCTCGAGGGTCCTGATGACGTCATCATGCATTCCTACCTTACCGACATTGATAAAAGAGGGGTACTGGACCTAATTTACCGGCATCGAGAACATTCAACATTCCTTGATGATGACGTCACAGTAATATTGCGCAATTGTGCCAGCTAAATTCATGTAACAACAGGTTCAAGGTTATTTCTTATCTCAAGCATGTCGCGTAAATCCTTTCAAGGTTACATTTTGCTTTGTCCTGGCAATTTCTACTGCGTCATATAGTTATTGCAAGAAAAAACAAGGATGATTTATTGCTTCCTTAGAGATAACATATTTATTTAATGCGCCAAAAGGTGCAGGTGTATAGATGAAATTTGATACCGAGGGTTATGCATGACATCCTGTTTTGTCTATAAATTTTTTTTATTACTTCCTTATAGATAACATATTCAACTGAAAAATTCCTGCCTTTATTTAGTGTGCAAATAATTCGTGAGAAACATTCTTCTGCAGTCTAGAACCTTCTATAACTCAAAGAGATAGATATATTACTATTAGAGAACATTCTTGATGACTGTATCAAATTATACTGCGCAATTTCTGAGAAGCATTTTTTAGTAAACAATTTCAAGGATATTTTCAATGACGAATCATATTTTGCGTTGCAAAAAATTATGTTCCAAACGTGTCGATTATAATGTAGAACGTTCTAGAACTCAAGGATAAAAAGGAAGATAAAAAAATTAGAAATAACAAAATATTTTGAGTCAATTGAATAATAATATAGGTAAAAAAGTGTCTGAAGGATTCCTTATGGTAGGTCATATGTTCGGGATCCTTAGCGCTTTATTCTGGTATCGAGTAGCGAGCGAGGACTAGAGAGATAACG
>CAKNYM010038094.1:8587-22894 GCA_932195095.1 Andricus curvator | reverse complement strand
TCATCAATACTTTCTTCAACTTTACTCTTTGCCGCCTCGTCTTCTCTCTTTTTAATTGGCTCAATTTTTTTCATATTCTTGAGACCACCAACAATTTTCTCTAGTGGATTAACAATGGGCTTAAAAGTGTCGCTTAATGTGCGCTCAACTGTTTCTTTACCCAACTTTATTAACCTATGCTTTCGTCGAATTGATTCGCTAGCTCTAGCAATTTGACGCAAAATATATTTTTGCTTTTGAAAATTCTCTTCACGTGAAGACATGTTGATACATCAACGTCTAAGGTGCGACTGTTTCTATATTGATCACAACATATGTATATATTACTTTTCAAGATTTATAAAACAATCAAAACCTTTCCTATATCTACCTTGGTTAAGATTCCTATCCTTGTCAATTACAACGAATCCATACTTGTCTTGATTCCAGCAAGCTAAACACATATGCTTAAATTGCAAATAATTCATATCAGTATTCACATGATCGTCATAAATATGCTTTAGATTCATGTCATCCTGCTTGAATACAACAAGTAAATTAACATTATCGCGTACAAGATGTTTAGGAATATGTGCATATGTCTGGCTCAAGTAAAAACAGTCGACATCCTTGTGTCTACCCATGGAAAAAAATGCTCTCATATTATTTTGTTTCTCACAAGCCACGTCATCGAATACAATGACTGAATTTGGTTTCGCTTCACTGGGCATTATAACCTCTTCATGCTCATTGAAAGGATAATACTCAACGTCATCTACAGATTGAAGGACTTTTTCCAAAAATTCATACTTTGGCTGTTTTAGCGATTTTGAGTAGATGTAAATATTTTCAAATCTGAGTCCATTTGGATGTATCAGTAGAGCCAGCAAAGCATTTGTCTTTCCACAGTTGGAAGGTCCACAGAATATTGCTCGTACACTGTTTGGCAGCAAATGCCCATGTCGTTTTTCCCTATTCTCGTTTTGAACAAGCGAATCAAAATTCTGGATAGGTAGTTTCACAGGTTGTGCTTCAAACTGCATCTTGACAAAGACTGACTGGAAAGCCTATAAATATCCTGGTTATATAGGTTGGCCCTTCAGTCTGAAAGTATCCCTTGCATAGATATGATCGTTCACAGAGGCAAACCAGTCAGTTGTAAACGAACCGTGAAGCAGGCAAGACGTGGGAGAGGTTTGCTCAACAGAATCATCAACAATTTACCATTTGAGTTGCACTTGCCTGGTTACCAGTACTGTGGACCAGGTACTAAACTAGCAAAACGATTAGCACGAGGTGATCCAGGAATCAATCCACTGGACGAAGCTTGCAAAGAGCACGATATAGCCTACTCACAAAATAGAGAAAATATAGAGGCCAGAAACTCAGCTGACAGTGTACTAGCTGAGAAGGCTTGGAAACGTGTCTTGGCTCAGGACGCAGGCATAGGTGAAAAGGCGGCTGCTTGGGGAATAACAAACGCAATGAAGATGAAGTCAAAATTGGGGATGGGTCTCAAGAATAAAAAACCTAGCACTACACTGAGAAAAATTGTCGCTGCAGCTAAAAAGTCAATGGTTTCAAGTAATAATGCGCAAACTGCCATTAAATCTGCACTCAGAGGCGCACGCGCAGCTGTCATGAAGGCTGGTGGAAGAAGAAATGTGAATAAGCCTCGTATTCTACCTGTACCGGCCAAAGTAGGAGGAATTTTACCCTTTCTCATACCCGTTTTTGCGGGTCTCAGTGCTGCCGGGGCGCTAGCTGGTGGAGCTGCAGGAATAGCTAAAGCTGTGAATGATGCAAATTCGGCAAAACAACAACTTTCAGAGAATAAACGGCATAATGAAGCGATGGAAGCCATTTCTTTAGGAAAAGGTCTTTACTTGAAGCCATATAGACAAGGATTAGGGCTTCATCTAAAGCCATATAAACAAGGAGCAGGACTTAAATGCAAGTCAAAAAACTCAAAGTGAAGCTACCTCATCGAGCCTTAACTGATGCAGATTTACTCAAATTTGCAAAATCTTTGAAGATTCCGTATTTTCGAGGTGTTTTTATGCGAAATGGATTACCAAAAGGTGGACCACGTAAATATGAATGTGCTATTGTTAATCTTGATGATAAAAAAGGACCAGGAACACATTGGTGTGCTTATAAAAAGATTGATGATAAAATAATGTATTTCGATAGCTTCGGTAATCTTCGGCCACCTTCGGATCTCTTCAAGTATTTCGGTGTTGGTAGCATAAAGTATAATCACGAGAGATATCAAAATTACGATACGTTCGTGTGTGGACATTTATGTTTGCAATTTCTATGCAATCAATTAAATTCTAAAAGTACGGTTAATCTATATAAGTGCTGATATTTGCAATTTCAAGTCAGTTGAACGCTAGCTGTCATCATGGATGATTCATTGACACTAACATTATCGGGAACTTCTCCAATCCTGGAAGCTCACTATTTTCCACCGATTGAGTTGTCTCCTTATAAAAATTACGCACTTGGACTGGTTGAATTTCTAACTTTCAATTCGATACCCAATGTAGACATTGACCAAAATAAATTTTACGTGGGTAATGAGATAATTGAAATACCTACAGGAAGTTATGAAATAAGTGACATCAAGCGCTATTTACAGAATGCTTTAGTAAAAAAGGGCATTGAAATTCACGTTAAACCAAACAATAATACTTTATAAAGTGAAATTTATTGCAGTCACGATATAAATTTTGAGCCTAAAGATTCTATCGGTCATTTGCTGGGTTTCTCTCCGCGCAGACTAGAAGCTAAACAAGTTCATGAATCTGATCAACCAGTATCAATCATAAAAGTGAATTCTTTGAGTATTGAGTGCAGCATAACTACAGGTGCATACATTAATGGCCAGAAAGTACATACTATTCATGAATTTTTTCCTGTAGTGCCACCTGGATATAAGATAGTGGAAGTACCAACTCATGTCATTTACCTGCCAGTCGCCGTGCAGACAATAGATCATATACAGCTCCGTATAGTTGATCAAGAAGGACATTTGGTTAATTTTCGTGGAGAAGTTATAACAATTAGACTACACATCAAGTCTCTCTAATAATGGGTATTGTTTTCAACAAAAAGATTGGCTTTGGCTATAATAAACCAGCACAATGTCACAAGCTAATCAGTCGACAAAGAGCAGTCAAAGGGTTAACACCTCAAAGCGTCCTCTTCCTAAAAAGTCAAGGTCTGAAGCCCAAAAGAAGAAGAGAATAAAGAGATTCAAGATTTTTTGCACCTGCATCTGTACATTTATTTATCAACGTTTGATAATTTGTCATGGAGGGGGAAATTTTAAATATTCAAGCACCAATCATCTTTGATGAGTCAATTGCACACTGTGAAATTCATGCACATCAGCCTTATGCCTCATCAACCTTCAACAACAGTGATGAAATTCGGATTGCTGTTCAAAATCAGGACCATTGTCTCCTGCCAAGCAAAAGCTCACTTCATGTACATGGAAGAATTGTAAGAACTGATGGAGCACCAGTGACAAACACAGTTTTAGTTTCTAATGCCATCTGTCATTTGTTTGAAGAAGCAAGATACGAAATCAATGCAATAGAAATTGATAGAAATAAAAACGTTGGCCTCACTAGTCTCATGAAAAATTATGTATCTCTAAATCCTGGGCAATCACGTTACATACAGAATACTGGTTGGCTTGAAATAAATGATAATAATCAATCACTAACCATCGCTACTGGTTACTTTGATGTAGCCATACCGCTTAACATGATATTTGGTTTTGCTGAAGATTATCACAAAATCATTGTCAATGCTAAGCATGAACTTATTTTGACAAGATCGAAAAGTGATGCAAATACCATCTTGCAAGCAGCCCCCATTGAGCAGTATAAAATTGAAATTAATAAAATAGAGTGGTTATTGCCTAGCGTTAGACTGTCAGATTCACGAAAATTTCAGTTGCTAAAATATATTGAAAAAGATCCACCTATTCCAATAAGTTTTCGAACTTGGGAACTGTATGAATATCCTCTACTTCCAACTACTTCAAACCATGTTTGGACAGTAAAAACCTCAACACAATTGGAAAAACCGAGATTTGTCATACTTGGATTTCAAACAAACAGAAAAAATAATACTATTAAAAGTTCTAGCAACTTTGATCATTGCAATCTGACTAATGTCAAACTACTTTTGAATGATCAGTGTTATCCTTATAGTAATTTGAATCTTGATATTAATCGAAATCAGTACGCTCTTCTTTATGAAATGTATACAAACTTTCAAGCTAATTACTATGGTAAAGAACCGCAACCATTGCTATCGAGGGGAGAATTTATACAGTATGCACCTCTAGTAGTAATTGACTGTTCTAAACAAAATGAGTCACTGAAATACGGTCCAGTTGACGTTCGTTTAGAATTTGAAACTAGTGAAAATTTTCCAGCTCAAACGTCAGCATATTGCTTAATTTTGCATGATCGTATAGTTGAGTATAAGCCAATAAGTGGTGTGGTGAAAAAGTTGGTATAAAACTGCTGTAAGCACGAACAAATAGTTTAGTTGCATTCAAGATGCAGTACATTGTGGATATGCAGGGTTTCAAGTTACCAATCAATAAATTTGTCTTGAAAGAATTGTCTATATTACCAATCTATGATGAGACAGTCAAAAAGCCATATTCTTTTCTCTTTCAACCACCCTGCAAGTGGAACAACGTTCCACCAAAATATAAGTCTATAAACATTTGGGCAGAGCGGAAACATCATGGAATACTTTGGAATTCTGGTGATTTGTCCTATTCTCTAGTACCTGTAATACTCGATAGCGTTTTAAAAGATGCAACAAAAATGTATGTGAAAGGATTGGAAAAAAAAAGAATTGGCTGCAACAATTTGTGGAAATATCGTGTGAAATTGTTGATATGCTTGATTTGGAATGTCCCTCGCTACAGGGATTGCGTGAGATGTTTCGAATTAATGATATTATATGTACTCATCATATGTATGAAAATTACTCTAATTGCGCAATTGAAAATGTACTTTTATTGAAAAACTGGATGTCTTTGGAACAGTTCTGATAGATTAGTTTTTAATTTGTAGAGATAAGAAAATATTTTTCTACATATTTAATTTATAGTCTACTTATTTTTAAGTATAATGTACTGGCTTTTTTGGAAATAAATAAAAAAGCAAAAAATAAAAAGAAACGTGTGTTGTTTTTTTCCGAGTTCCTTGTCCTTATAATAATAAGTGCGAATAGTAAATAAGCAAATGGTTAGGTCAGTGAACATCGCTGGCATCGTCCTCGGCATTGAGAGATTACGTCTGCTGGATCAGGTTGCATCCGATAGCTACAGCAGTTTGAGAAAACGATTTTTTCAGGTTTCATTAAATAAAAAACACCAATTTAGATTCAATTAATTTTCTGTTCTTTATTTGAAATAACTTGTATTTCACAAACAATTGTACAGTTTTTTTTTCGATTCCTTTTTCTAATTCACATATATACAATTTCTACATGTTATAAAGATGATTCATTCCATTCACTGTAGACTATATCTGTTACATCCAAGGCTATAGTACATATACTTAGACCTCTCTCATCGATATATCTCTATCTCTCTCACTCATGTATCCACATCACTTATCATGTTTTATCACCGTGCTTATTTCTATACATATATACAATTTTCCGTAGCGTACAGTAACAATGTACATAGGTATATACAAATACTACATATACATATATATACAAATACTACATATTACTCATTACTTTATACATTGGATGCATCGACTTCCATGGGTTCAGAGACTGTATGTTTATATCCCCATGGAAGAGTGTCAGTGGTACCAGGGAGCAGCATTCTTTTATCGTCATGCCAGCTGAGAGCAATCTTATCTTGGATGATTGAGTGAACCTCGTGTTTTCGGCTTCGGATTAGGTGTTGAGTTTTAATCAGATTTTGACAAGATGTGAGAGTCTGCTTATAATCGTCGAATGTTATGGTTTTTAATGTTGATCCTTTGATACCCTTGGCCCTCTTTTTTTCATCTTCACCCAAAACCTTATATGCATACAATTTCGATCTCAAGCCCACAAATTCAGTCATTATTTCGCCGTTGCATTCATCCTTCATGAGACCTAATACTTTTTTATTTTTTAGAGGAATTCCGTAAACATTATCGGGAGGATAATCTGACGTGTCAAATTTATGAATATCCCGTTTAATGTAGTCGTAAAAGTTGGGAACAGTGAAATGATAGATGAGACTGTCTGTGTCTGTATATAGTAATTTTGCACAATTTCCAAAATTTGGTAGAATATAGTTATAATGAAAATCGTACGTGATTATTTTGGATATATCAAGAACCGTGAATCCAATATAGATGGGTTTATTGAAGAAAATTTTCGTTTTATTCATTTCAATGATTACCATATCCTCATCAAATATGGTACAACTGTGGAAATTTGGTTTAGAAATTAGAGCTTTTGCACCATATCTCCCCTCCCATTTTGTCACAAGCCTAACATCTTTGTGCTTCCTGACGTTTTCCATAGTCTTTCCAAATACGGAATTGTTCATTAATTTATAGAAATTCTTTTCAAATTCGTTGTTCGCTCTTTTTCTATGTTCTGTATTTAAATCGATATAGTCTTTTAGCCATGCCTTTTGTTTGAATTTTAGCACACGATGAATTTTCGTTAGTTTCATGCCTAATTTCAAGTACATTTTTAGATTTCGGTAATGTAGTACATAATTTTTCTTTGGTAGCAAATTGGTTACTAACTTTGGAATCGTACATTTTGAACCAGGAGGCACAAAGTGTTCTGGGCATAATGGAAGGTCCTTGTGAAAATCGTGAAGCTCTTCTGGGTACTCTAGATCTACTTCAAGAATATAACCTTCAGGTGAATCATCAGGCACATTGAAAAAATTTGGATTATTCTCAAAATTTTCAAACCATTCAAAATCTTGATATGGCAAATGTTCACTCATAGCTTTACCATACTGATTGTTGACGTCAAAGTAAAAAATGTATGACTCGGGATCGAATGGATTAAAATCTTGTCCCATAAATCGATTGTTTGCTTTTGCAAACCTGTTTGAGCATTGTGAAACACCACCTCTGATTGCTTTCTGAATTAATAGTAACATTTCTACATCAGTTAGTAAATGTAGTTCAATTCCTGTGTATTTTAGCATTGCATCAAAAGAAAGTCCCGGTGCTGTGTAATAGTGCAAAGGGTCTAATTTATATGTTGCAAAACAAGTTTTTCTAAAGTTTTCGAAAATGTCTGCTAAAAGCAGTACATCGGTTTTGAGGTACAAATCTGAATACTGCCCTAAAGTTTGCAAATTAAAAGTTTCCCACACTTTACACGCATGTTGGTAATCTTCATCGGAAATGTGGCAATCGTTTAATTTTGAATAGAATGCCTCTTTTGGAGGTAGACTCTCTTCTTCCAATTTTTGCCAGCTGTCAATGTAATCATATGGGAATACACCTTTTCTCGTTAATAGATTGAATTCACTGTCATTTTTGTAAAATTTTCTCGTAATTGTTTTTTCACTGTCATTGAGATATGAGGCCAATTTCTCTAGACTACTTGGCATAAATCGGAAAGAATCGATAAATCTAAGTTTGACTTTAGTATCTGGAACATCTTTTGTAAATGAGATATATTTTTCCTTATTGATTGGCAGTAAAGAGACATGTCCCTCAAAACTTTTGGCTAACTCTTTGATAAAAAAGTGTGAGTCGTAGCCAGATAAATTATGGAAAACTACTGGAATTACATGAGAGTCTTTGTAATTGATGTTGCAGCTTCCGTGTGCTGGACCACGGTACTTACCTGTAAAGTGACAGTGGTCACGATGTTTCACATCATCTTTCTTAAATTCTTTTTCGCAAATGTGACATACTTTAGCATTTAGAAAATCTTGTTTTTGCTTTGTTGTTAATTTTTCCATTGGTACTGGATTTTGAAAACGGGAATTCACTTTAATTGCTAAATCTTTTAATTCGTTTATAAACCATTGAATACAGTCTTTATCCCGATAAACTTTAGGTTCTGAAGTTGAATCATCGAAACTGCACTTTGTATAATATGCAACACTTGTGGGGATATGCTTTTGATACGCCGCTTGATCTATTTGAGAATTTGTAACTGGTTCCAGCAAACATTCAATGTCTGCGTATACAGCAAATGGTACATTTTCCTTGTATCTATGATTTTTAAATTTTAATATGTTCCCACCTTCCTTCTCTGTTGGGAGTATGACTCTACAGTTATTTAAATTTTCACAATCAGCACTGTGTTTTATTAGAGATTTTTCAAATTTGAAGTGACACAAGCACCTATCGCAGAACCATGTGCGGCACTTAGAATTTGTAAACTGTGATTTTATGAGACGAGATAGATTTTTTATCCACGCAAAGTGATACACTGGATTATTTTCGCTGTCATCAAAATCAGTATTTTCAAGCATTAACAAGTGAATTGTAGGACACCTCGATTTTTCATTGCTTATATACAGAGGAACAATCTCATCTTTTTTCCTATTTTCTTCATGTTCTATACCATAAACATTTATGCGCAGTTCATTTATTTTTTCAAATTTTTTGATATTTTCAAAAGTGATGGGAAAACTGATTCCATCATGTTTCAAAAGTGTATCAAAATGAGGATAGGAACTAGTGCGATGAGAATCTCTTTCAGCAGGGCAAAGGGCGGCCATTACCGACCAGAGAAAACAGTATTCGTCATTGTTCTCAACATTTACAACTGCTCTTTTGTCTCTAATAAATTTCGGTAAACTCACAAAAGTTGATGAGCCTACTGTAAAAGGTGCATACTTATTTATATTTACATTTAAATTTATAATTTCTTTCAATTTCCATCCAGATTTTGTTTGCTGGAAATCCTCTACTTTAATCAAAAGTTGCTCTCTGACTTTACTTTCAAACCATTCATTTATTTCGGTTGATTGTAAAATAAGTTCGTTTTTAGTATTAAAAAATTTAAGCTCTTCAATTTCCTGACCGTTTTCTATAGCACTGAATTTTGCAGCTAGAATAACATTTGTTTTTAAACCTGCAACGAAACTTTTCAAAGCGTTTTTTAATCTACAAGTTATCATTGTTTTTGAATCTTCGAGAAAAGTATCTAAATCTTTGTGGGTTAAATTTACAACCAAACCTGTTCTCACTCGACTCTTAAATGCAGACTCCAGATCCTGCCATCTGATCCTGTCTCCTTTCCTGTCCAAACCCTCGTTCACACCAGTTCCACTCTTCTGTAGCTTTGTGAATAATCTATTCTTGGATGTCAGTAGGCCAATAGTTGCTTGTAGTTTATTTTTTTTACCCAAAGATAAATTTTGGTTCCCCTGACGCAAAATTTTATTGAGCCTTCGAATATCCTGGGTGCACTGATGCTTCCAGTATAAGATCTCCGAAGCTGTTGCATTTTCATTCAAAATGTCATATGCATCATCGTAAATCTGGACAACCTTCTTACAGTCCAATGATTCCATTTTTGAATATTATACTCATAGGATGGTTAGAGGACAACTGGAAAAAAATTCGTTATGAATTGACTTTTATAGTCAAACAATTTCACAAATATTCCAACGGATGGCACTGTGTTTAAATTTTAAATAATAAGAAGGAGCACTAACCGATTTTCAACAGCTGGTTTCTTATCTCCAGTTCACAAGTCGTATATGTCACTGAATGTATGGTAATAATAAGAATAAACTTTTAAAAAGTCGAAAAAAAGTATATATTAAAGTGTACAAAACTGTACTGTTGTATGAAAACAGTTCAAAAAATATTTAAAATCACTATATCAATTTTCACTTCACTTGACTTTTTTATGCTTGTGTATTTCTCAAATGCTGGAGGACAACTGAGAGAACTATATGCGAAGCGCGTCTTTTATAGATGCACATTTGCTATCCTTGTCTATTAATATATTTCCCTCTTTGTCTTAATGTTCTAGAACGTTCTACATTATAATCCATACGTTCGGGATATAATTTTTGCAACGCAAAAAAAAATGTAATGTGACATTAAAATAACCTTCAAGTTGTTTACGAAAAATTCTTTCCAGAAATTGCCTAGTATAATTTGAAGTATTGCATTATATGATGGAACAAAGTTCTAAAACGTTCTACATTATAATCGACACGTTTGGAATATAATTTTTTGCAACGCAAAATGTAATGCGTCATTAGAATAACCTTTAACTTGTTTACGAAAATTCTTTCCAGAAATTTCGTAGTATAAGTTGATGACGTTATTAAGAATATTCTAGAAACTAAGCACTACAGCTGTAGAATATCGGTAAGGTAGGTTTTTATGGTTTCTGATAGTAAATATATCTACCTCTTTTATTTCAAAGTTCTAAAAACGATTCAACATTGTAGAAAAAAATTTGACCGCAGAATTCAATTATTTAGCTGGAAAGCAATAAATCATCCTTGATTTCTATAGACTATATTATACAGTAGCTTTAGTGGATGATTGCAAAAATTTCCAAATATTCTATTATATTAATTTAGCTTATTTTTCTTATAAATTTAAATCTTTAACGTGTAATAGGCAAAACTGGCCTTTCGAAATAAGAGATGAAAAAGATGCTGAAAAACGAGCATATATCTGTGAATAAAAAAGGTATGTGACGTCATATCAAGTGTCGTTAAGGAGCGATAAGTGTTGGATAGTGCACTCTTAATATAAATAAGTTAAAGCACGTGTGAAAAAACATGGAATAAAATGCACGCTGTATTATCTCTCTCTTGAGTCTCGAAATTGTTTGCAGTATCTTATTTCATGTAACACGTTCAGAGGTTGACGGGACCTAGCATATGGCAAAAGAATGATTATCAAACGTTGTGGTTCGACTAAGAAAGCGAACTTTGCGAGCAGTAAACAGAACTGATCTCTAGAGAACGAAAGCAGAGTCTAATGAAATGTATGCAGCTTGAGACTGTCGATTCATGAATGCTTCTGAAATCAAAACGTCTAAACAAGTCTGGACGTTATCTCTCTAGTCCTTGCTCGCTACTCGATACCAGAATAAAGCGATAAGGATCCCGAACATATGACCTACCATAAGGAATCCTTCAGACACTTTTTTACCTATATAATTATTCAATTAACTCAAAATATTTTTTGTATTTCTAATTTTTTTTTTATCTCCCTTTTTATCCTTGAGTTCTAGAACGTTCTACATTATAATCGACACGTTTTTGGAATATATTTTTTTTTCCAACGCAAAATGTAATGCATCATTGAAAATAACCTTGAACTTATTTACTAAAAAATGCTTTTCAGAAATTGCGCAGTATAATTTGATACAGTCATCAAGAATGCTCTCTAATAGTAATATATCTACCTCTTTCAGTTATAGAAGGTTCTAGACTGCATAAGAATGTTTCTCACGAATTATTTGCGCACTGAATAAAAGACAGGAATTTTTAGTTGAATATGTTATCTATAAGGAAGCAATAAATCAAATTTATAGACAAAACAGAATTTCATGCATAGCCCTCAGTATCAAATTTCATCTGTACACCTGCACCTTTTGGCGCATTAAATAAATATGTTATCTCTAAGGAAGCAATAAATCATCCTTGTTTTTCTTGCAATAACTATATGACGCAGTAGAAATTGCCAGGACAAAGCAAAATGTAACCTTGAAAGGATTTACGCGACATTCTTCAGATAAGAAATAACCTTGAACCTGTTGTTACATGAATTTAGCTGGCACAATTGCGCAATATGACTGTGACGTCATCAAGGAATGTTCTAGAACGGTCTCGATGTCAACCTCACACAGACACACGCACACAGACCACCTCACACAGACACGCACTAATACTAATTGATCCAGAACCCGCCTTACTTATCTACTATTATTCACCTCGTACTGAATTCACCTCGTACTAAATTCACCTCGTACTGATTCGTTGGACGTATCAAAGGAATAGTGAAAGAAATTTAATTTCGCAAAGAATTATATCTGTCAGCGGAAGAGCAATTTTATCGCCATGTCAGAAACACCTTTTTTCATTTTTCAATTTAAAAATAGCCAATAAGTGGTGAAAAGACTGATTATAAAATTTGTTTTTAATATTGGTACTCATAAAAAAATACTACAGCTTTAAAACCCAGTAACTTTTTTCCGTTATTCAGTTCGTACTGGTATGGATCTCGTACTGGTATGCATCTCATACTGGTATGCACCTCGTACTGGTATGCACCTCGTACTGGTGTGCACCTCGTACTGGTTTCCCCTACATAATTTCGCATTCTCATTTTATTCTCGCATTTCATACAAATTTTATATTTCACTTTTTGTTAAAACTACAACTGTTTGGTTAAAAATAATTCTGTTTTTTTTTCAAGATTCAACTCGTTTTTATTTAAAGAAAATTAATCTTGTTGGGTTGAAAATTCAACTATTTTGTTTATTTTTTTTTTCATTGTTGACTAAAAAATCATTCTTGGTTGAAAATTCAACTATTTTGTTAAAAATTCGTCTTTTTTGTTTAAACATTCTTCTTTATAGGTTGAAAATTTAATTATTTGGTTAAAAATTCAAGTTTTTTATTAAAAATACGTCTCTTTTGTCCAAAACTTCAACTATTCAGTAAAAAATTAACTTTTTTATTGAAAATTCATCCTTCTTGGTTAAAAATTAACTTCTTTGTTGAAAATTCATATTTTTGGGTTAAAAATTCAATTTTTTTGTAAAAAATAGACTTTTCCACTTGAAAATTTATATTTTGGGTTTGAAAATTCGACTGTTTTGTAGAAAATTCCTGTTTTTAACTTCAAAATTCAACAATCTGATCGATTTTTTTGCTTTCTTGATTGAAAAATCTTTCTTCGTTGAAAATTCAACTCTTTTTTTTTTAATTCGCCTTTTTGGTTTGAACATTCATCCTTGTAAGTCACAAATTCAACTATTTTGTTAAAAATTCAACTTTTTATTAGAAATTCGTCTCGTTTGTTCGAAACTTGAATTATTTGGTTGAAAATCAACTTTTTTGTTGAAAATTCATATTTTCGAGTTGAGAATTCAACAGATTTGAAAAAAATTCGCCTTTTTAGCTTGAAATTTCAACAGCTTGGTAGAAAATTTAACTTTTTGGTTGAAAATTCGACTTTTTTGTAGAAATTTCCTCTTTTTGCTTAAAAATTCAACAATTTGATTGAATTTTTTTCTTTCATGACTAAAAAATCTTTCTTGGTTGAAAATTCAACTCTTTTTTTGAAAATTATGTTTGGTTGAAAATTCATCCTTCTTATTTAAAAATAAACTTTTTGTTAAAAATTACTCTGTTCAGGTTTGAAAATAAAATTTTTTGGTCGAATATTTCGACTTGAAATTTGAGGAATATAGTACCTACAATAATTTTCTTAAAAGGAATTCATTCCCATATTATATCCCTATTTTCATGAAAAATTACCCTATTTTCCCTGTTTTTAAACAAAGCAGTCGAATTTTTTTTTGTAAAAATTTGACTTTCAACCCTGAAAAAATGAATTTTTATCAAAAAGTTTATTTTTAAATAAGAAGGATGTATTTTTAACAGAACAGTTACATTTTAAACCAAATAGCTGAAGGCTCTGATGAAAGAGAAGAATTTTTAACAAAAAGATGAATTTTGAAATAAATATAATTAAAAAACTTGAATTTTCAACCAAATAGTTAAATTTTCAACCTATAAAGAAAAATGTTTAAACAAAAAAGGCGAATTTTCAACAAAAGAGTTGAATTTTCAACCTAAAATGATTTTTTAGTCAGGAATTAAAAAAAAAATTTTTAAATAGTTGAATTTTCAACCTAAAAAGATTAATTTTCTTCCAAAAAAGACGAGTTGAATCCTAAAAAAAGAACAGAATTATTTCTAGCCAAACAGTTGCAGTTTTAACAAAAAGAGATCAATTATTATCAAACCATAAAGACAAATTTTCAACTAAGAAAGGTTTTTCCGTCAAGAGAAAAAAAATGACTTCGGAAAATAATATAGTTATATGTATACTAAATAACATATAATGTTTTTTTATTTCCAATTTTTTTACCCACGATATTGGTCTTCTTTAAATAAGAGTTTACAAATCTAGAAATTTAAAATTTGTATGAAATTTGAGAATAAAATGAGAATGCGAAATTATATAGGGGAAACCAGTACGAGGTTCATAGCAGTACGAGGTTCATACCAGTATGAAGTGCATATCAGTACGAGGTTCATACCAGTACGAGGTGCATACCAGTACGAGGTTCATACCAGTACGA
>CAKNYM010038091.1:5218-15430 GCA_932195095.1 Andricus curvator | reverse complement strand
TGAGGTTCTAGATTATGTTATAATCAGTCAGTTAATCATTTTTATTAGGAAAGTTATGTATTCTTCAAGTTATGTAAACTTCAGAGAGACACGATATTTATAACCTTGAAACATTTTATGACTTTCGTAAGCGAAAATTCTGAGAAGGGTAACAAATGTAAAAAGGGCGAAAGTCCAATAGACAAATAATGATTCTTGCAATACATTTATTTAGCATATTTAATAAGCATTAAATTTTACTTACCTTATCGTTTGCACATGTATATGAAAAAAATTGTAATATAGATCCATACTCTTCGGCTTCTGATGTTTATTTACGGACAAATCTGATTATATTGAATTAATTTCATTTGACGACGATTACATCCATAATGAGAGGAAGATATGTTCAGGTTGAATGTAGGGTTGATTCCACACACACATATATATGTATGCTTGCATTCAAATTGACTGTCAATAAACTTTTTTCACCCTGCATGATAGTCTTTCGATTTATTGCGAGCAGAGGTTTTAAGATTTTGCTCCATTTTAATTAAAAATGTGATTATTTAGCATAAGTTAACACTGCAAAGTTATGTTATCCCTACCCTCATACCGGCTTTGCAAGGAGGATATAGTTTTTATTTTTTTATTTTCAAAATGTAAAACAGCAGAGCTGTTGGGAATGTTTTTGCCTAAAAAATAAGCCATGATTTATTAAAGTCCAACCATTTTCTTTAAACCTGTAAGAAATAATGGTAAGAAGAAATTCTATTACAAAAACTAAGATTGTTGAAATAATTATTTCTCATAAGTTTTAAACTTCTTTCATCAAAAATATTATTTTTTATTTTATAACACATCACACATAATATCATTTTAATTCTTAAAATCATAGAAATCTTTTTTTCCAGAGATCTGATTTTGTGCACGACATTACCTGAAAGCCATTTTTTATGGATGTTTTGGTTCGGGGCCATTCGGGACAGTTCGGGATATGCGGAAGACTCAAATGTAGTATGGAATAGAACTTTGAAATATTAATAAGTCATTTAAAATTCAGTTTATTATTAATGCGTGAATAGACTAAAACTGAAAACTTAATAACATTTAATGGAAAGTAATTACCTTAATAAAAATAATCGAACAGTACAAAAACAGCAAAGCCGATGGGATTTAAAATTGGTGGAATACACACCTTGTAAACACGTGGCTTAAAATATTTTTTCTGTTTAAAGTTACAATGAAACTTTGAACTTTTTAAAAGTAAAAAATATAATATTTGTACACGTAATATCCTAAAAATCGGTATGCATTAGCATGGTGATACACTCATTGGAACCTTCAAAGTCTACAAATTTGTACAAAATAATTTCTTAATCTGTCAATAACCTTATTTTTTACTTTAAAAAAATAATTGCATTTTTTAAATTACTCTATAGGCTTCGAAAAAAATTTTTATCGAAAAAATAAAAAATGCAGGTTCACTCTCTTTGGAAAAAAATGATAATTAAAAGACTAAATGTTACAATTAACTTTTAGTTTTAAATTTTTTTCACGACAAATTATAGCCTTCAATAAGAAAGATAATGCCTACTTTTGATATTTGCGATAAAAATATTTTTAACATCAGGCTTAAAATTTAAAGTGTATTGCGGTGAAAAAAATTTAATCTGTGTCTTTTTTCATGAAAACCTTTTTTTCTTATAAGACGTTGAATACTATGATGTAAGGGAGAATGAAAAATCATACAAATCAGTGTTTCATTGTCACCTTATTTAACATGATCTGTGAAACGTATAAATTCAATATGATAATGCTAGAAAGAATAAAATTCATAAAGTGCGGTGCTCTAAATTTGAGTAAAAAAGTGAAACTTTAACACATTTTTTGCTGAAAATTACCTAAATATGTTACGTTTTCAAGTTATAGATGCTAAAAAAGTACACCTAGGATCCATTTTCTTAGAAAAAAAAATCTTCCCGCTGCGTGGGCACATTCTCATCGCGCGCTGCACCTGCAAGTTTTAACCAATTGGTTCTCGCGCTTCGCGCCCGATAATATATTTACCTCGTGCCACGCGCTCGTTCTTTGTATTTCCCTCACATTTGTACACAGACTTTTCAAAACGAAAGGTCAAAGAATCGACAACTGTAATTTGGTAATTGTGAATTCTCTTTTGTTAAAGCTCCTTCGGTTCCAATGAACACATTCTTATCACATGTCTCATGCTTCGCACTCGATTTCGTCCAAAATGTGAACTTTTCTGCGTCATATTCAACACTTTTATACATTGACTCGTTTTTATAATTGAAAAAAGTGCGCATCCTATAAGAAAAGAACACTTTTGTTATTATACATTTTATTGCAACTTGTGTCGTTTTCCCACAAATTCAATTTGTTTATTTAAAATGTTATTACTTACGATGTAAACTAAAAATACGCATCTCAGCGTAAAGTGGTTCTAAGCTAATTTGTAGATATAATTTAGGCTAAAAAGCTTTGTTACAGAATATGGTAGTGAAGCTTGTGTCCTTCTTCCAAAAAGTTAATTTTTTTTATTTTTAGTACATTTTTAAGAGCAGAGTTCATAACAAAGTTGTAGATCTTTTTTGGTTGAATGACTTTTATCTTCTCATTTTTTTCCTCTCGTGTCTTTTTTCGAGAAATTTATTTTTTTATTTTCAAACTTATTATTTACAAATAAAAGAAAATCTACTCGTGCTATCTAAAAATTGTTATCAAAAATTTGTTGGTCTTTTTTGGATGAACAACTTTCGTTCATTCCTTTTTTTCATAGCTTTGTACAAAAACTTTGTAGTCAACTTTGGGTGAACTTCTATTTTTGCAGCTTGTGTCGTTCGTCCAAGAATTTAATTTTTTTATTTTTAATGTGGTTTGTTTACGAATAAAACAAAAACTACGCATCCTATCAAAAAATTGAAGATAACAAATTTGGAGATCTTTTGTGAATTCATAATTATTGTTGTTTCATATTCTTTTATATCTTGCATAGTTTGAAGGCAAAATTGAATTTTTGATCTTTTAATATTTTTTGTGTGATCAACATTTGAATTTTTCATTTTTTACGAAAAATAGAAAAGTTGCTATAAGTATCTTATAGAGCTTTCAAAAAACAACGTTTTTTTCTGTTGACTTTTTCATATCGTGCAATACGGAATGATTTTTTTTCAAAAATTAAGAACAATATTTTTAAATACTAAAATATCTCTGAAACATGATCAGAGTTATAATTTGAGATTGTAAAGAAGATTTTTTTATTGGCTTTAGGGTTGAAAATGTTTGTTTGTTTTGTGTTCTACAATTGATTTTTAAAAACATATCTATTTTTAAGTAAATTAAAGTTAGATTTTCTATGTTTCGTCCCGGACTGACTCGCTGGACTCGTCAGTAAGGTTATGTGAATCAGTCCTACCTTATACATTTTAATTGATCTAAATTGATTGTAATGTATATTTTAAAAAAAAATGTTCGTTTATGAGTTTGTAAATTTGATAAATTTTGCAGTCAATAATATAGTGTATTTCAACCACGGATACGGGTTGAAACTTAATATAATTGATATAAATTTTGATTTGATTTTTCAAGAAACACAACAAAAAATAAAAAATATATAAATATTATTCGGGCCACGGATAGTGGCCAGAACTTAAATTAAAAGATCATAAATTATCAAGTTGAGGAGAAATTATTACTATTTTATTGAGTTGATTAGTGAACCAAAAAACGAAATTTTAAACTTATCTGCAGTAATTTTCTTCCTTCTTTTTCTCTTCCATATATTATTCTTCCTACAACAGCGCGAATTGAGACATAGTTTGGACGTCGCTAAGTTATCACATGTAATATAACAACACTGACACAAATTAAAAAACCTTTTTTATCGTAATAATTTTCTTAAAAACCGGTTAAAACATTTTTAAATTAGAATAACTTTCACGCTATGTGATTAGAAAAGGACCCTTCTCGTCTGAGGTCCAGAAGGAAACTAGCATTTTTTCCGAATTTCACATTAACGGTAACCGGATACTGAGAATTTTAAAGAGAGGTCATGGCTGTAAACTACACAACGTCGCACTAAAAAAGTATGTTTTAAATTAGGAAAAGCAGGTAAACTTTCCCAGTTTCGAGCTTATGCCGGCCGGCCAGATGTTGTCCAGCGGCGACAATGAGAGGCAGGGTTTTATCATTAAGTAATAAAAACGGCCGATTCCCGACTCGCATAGGCTGACCTGGGTATGGCTGGCGTACCTGAGATATTTAAACTGTACATTTTAAATAGAATTGTAAAATTTATTACGGGGATTCCTGACAATGAAATTAAGCTGTTGTCCCTTTGGGTTCCAGTTTAGAAATAATTTCCGATGGAGTTTATTGCTCTAAAATTTGAAGCTTTTTAGTTTCGAAGACGCATAAAATGAAATTAAATAAAAAAAATTAGACTTCCGTTTCCCGCGTGAAAGTGTGTGATAGCGGTGAAAGTTTGATGCTGAGTTTTTCGGATAATTGTGGTGAAATTTGAGGTGAGTGGATTGTGGATGAGTATAGAAGGGTTCGTTTGTCAGGGATTGATTGAGAGATTAAAAGATTGACAAGGGAGTGAGGATATTTTTGGGGATAAAGACAGATTTGTGTGGAAGTTGAGGTTATGTGGGTTTGAGGTTTGTGACAGGGTGGGAGGACCAGATTGGTCGTAGCAGGGCAGGGTAGAGAAGGAGAAAGGCAAGGCAGGTAGACGCGACGATAGATAGAGACAGAGAACGATAGAAGGCGGGAGAGTTTGAATTGGATTCATGGCTAGCGGAGCGAATGCCAGCAAGGAAAACAGGGATTTAGACCACGACGTTTTCAGTACACCGATAGTGGAGAACAAACAAAGGAGGGCAAGGGGGAAGTATAGGAAAACAGTAGAAAAGGATAGATTGAGGGCGAAGAGCGTGGGATCCATTGAGGCATTTATCAAAAGGAAGAGAGAGGAGAGGGGAAGCAGTGAGGACAAGGAAGATATAGAGTCAAGCTTGAAAAATCAAAAAATGTATAGATCGCCGCCGGAAAAACATAGTTTTGTAGAGAAGGATGAGAAAAATAAGGGGACTGATAGAGACAGAGCAGAGGCTAAAGATCCGTTGGAAAAGGAAAGATTGAAAGAAACGCGCGAAATGATGATAGAAGTAATGGGGATGTATGAAGAAAAGCAGGAGAAACGGGTAGAGGAAATAAGGAAAGAAATTAGGCAGGAAATGGCCGAAATTAGGAAAGAAATGAGGAAATGGGAAGAAGTCAGGGAAAAGCTAGAGAAAAGGATGCAGACGTTGGAGCAAAGACTAGAAAAGAAGAAAGAGCCTAATAAAAAGGTAGACGAGTTGGAAGGCAGAATAAAAAAAATAGAAAGCGCAAACCGTGAGTCTGGAGGCGGGGAGAGTGGGAATAAGGAGAAGGAAAGGTTGAGAAAGATAGAGCAAAGGCTCGAAGAGAAAGAGAGAGAAGAAAGAAAAAGAAACATAGTGATAAAGGGTCTAAGACTAGAGGGGAAGGAGCTAATGGAAGGCGTGCAAGAAGTACTAAAAAGAATTGATGCTAAGGTAGAGATAGAGGAAGTGCGAAGTGTAGGAAGGGAAGAGCGAAGAGGGGAAAGAATGGTACTAGTGAAACTGAAGAAATGGGAACATAAGAGGGAAGTGATGACAAAGAAGAGGGTCTTATATGGAAGCTCGGAGAGAATAGAGGATGATTTGACATGGGTAGAAAGGAACATGCAGTATAAGTTAAGGAAAATAGCGGAAGAGGAAAGAAAAAAGGGAAGAAGAACATGGGTTAAGTATGGGAGAATACAGATAGAAGGTGTATGGTGGAATTGAGACGAGGACAAGGAACGGATAGTAAATAATGAGGAGTCGGGAAACTAGGAGAGAAAGGAACGGGAGATAAAGAAATAAGAAATAGTAGGAAACAAAAAGAGACGAGAAACAAAAGAAGGGAAGATTGGAAGATATGCTACTGGAATATAGCAGGCTTAGAAAGAAAGGATAGGGAGTTTATGAAAAATTTAACACAATGGGATGTAGTAGTAATGATGGAGACGTGGCTAGATGAAAAGGGATGGGAAAGAGTAAGGGGAAGATTACCAAGAGGTTACAGATGGCAGGTTCAAAATGCAAAGAGGAAGAATAAAAAAGGAAGAGCAATGGGAGGAATGGTGATGGGTGTAAGGAACGAATGTACAACAGAGAAGGATAAAAAAGAGTTGATGGGATATAAAGAAGGATTAATAGTAGAAGAGATAAATATGGGAGGAGAGAGGTGGAAAATAGTGGGGGTTTATGTGAACGGTGATATGCAGGAAAAATCAGAGGAGATGAGGGAACTGATGGAAGAAAATAAGCAAGAGAGTAGGCTTATAATAGGAGGAGACTTTAATGCGAGAACAGGAGATAGAGGAGGAAGGGAATGGGATGGAGAGCGAGGGATAAAATCCAAGGACAAGATACTGAATGGGGAGGGAAAGAAGTTGTTAAAGAGCCTAGCGGAGATGGGATGGTTTATCCTAAACGGAAGTATAGAGGGGGATGAGGAAGGGGAATATACACGTTCAGGAGGAAAGGGGGAAACGGTAATTGATTATGTGGTAGTGGACGACGAAGTAAGAGAGAAGGTTAAGAAACTAGAGGTAGGGAACTATGTAGATTCGGATCACTTTCCCTTAATAGTGACAGTAGAGGGAGAAATGAGTAATATCAAGAAGGGTAAAAAGGAAACAAAAGTAAAAAGAGCAGGAAGAGGGGATTGGTCAATGGAAGGTAAAGAACAGTTTATATAAAAAGTCAGGAATATCAAAATGGGGGAAGGAAACGTAAACGAAGAAATGAAAATAATTATAGGAGAAATAAAAGGAGTATTAGAGTGCACAAGCAAAAAAGAAGTTAGTGAAGGAGGCGATAGAAGTGGATGGGATGAGAATTGTAAAGAGAAGAAGAAGGAAGTGAAAAGCGAATTAAGAAAATGGAGAAAAGGGACAAGTAGTGGAGAAGAATATAGGAGAAAAAAGAAGGAGTATACTGAGTTGTGTGATAAAAAAAAAGAGGAGGAAAATAAAAGGTTTGAAGAAGAATCGGAGAAGGCTAGGACGGAAGAAGAGGTTTGGAAGGTGGTAAATAGAGAGAGACGAAGAAGGAAAAGAGTAAACCAGGAGATTGAGATGGTAGAATGGAAAAAATATTTTATGGAATTACTAGGAGGGGTAGAGAGGAAAGTTAGGAAAGGGGGGAAAGATGGTAGGGAAGCAGATATGGAGGAGGACATTACAAGGGAAGAAATAGACAAGGTATTAGGGATGATGAAAGATGGAAAGGCACCTGGTATAGATGAGATTCCAAATGAATTATGGAAATATGGGGGGACAGAATTAAAGGAATGGGCATGGATAATGTGCAATAGAGTATGGAGAGGAGAGGGGTGGCCAGAGTTATGGAAAGAAGGAGTAGTGATACCAATAGTGAAGAGAGGCAAAGGGGAGGAGGTTAAAGATTATAGGGGAGTGACACTAATGCCAACACTGTATAAAGTATATATGACTATTCTATCGGAGAGGTTAAAAAAAGAAGTTGTGGAGAAAAAGATAGAGCCACCGAATCAGACAGGGTTTAGAAAAGTGATGGGGGTGATGGACAATATATATGTTCTGAACTATTTAGTAAATAAGAGGATTAAAAGGGAGAAAGGGGCAATGGTAGCAGTATTCGTGGACTTGAAGGCGGCGTTTGACTCATTAGGCCGTGGCGAGATAGAAAATGTTATGGTGAAACAGGGGATACGAGAGGGATTAATAAAGAGAGTATCGGAAATTTTTAGAGAGACAAAAAGCAAGGTAAAAGTAGGAGAGCAAGTAGGAGATGGTTTCTGGTTGGTGAGAGGAGTAAGGCAAGGATGTCCTCTGAGCCCACTTTTATTTAATATATACATATCAGAATTGGAAGAAGAAATGAAGAGAAAAGGGTGGGGAGGAGTTTGGATAGGGAACGAAAAGATATATGCAATAGCATACGCAGACGATATAGTGTTGATGGCAGAGGATGAAGAAGGGATGGCGGGCTTAATTACAGGATTAGAGAAATACTTAGATGGAAAAAAGTTGAATTTAAATGTAGAAAAGACAAAGATAATGAGGTTTCGGAAAGGAGGGGGGAGAAAGAAAGAATGGACGGGGAGACGGAAGGGAATAAAATTAGAAGAAGTGAAAGAGTTTAAGTCTTTGGGATATAACTTGCAAGAAAATGGAGATCATAGAGCTCATATAAGAGAAAGGATAAAAAAAGCAGCAGGGGTAATGAAACAGATATGGGGAATAGGAAAAAGAAGGTATATAAGGTGGACGCTAGGGGTAGACTGGAGGACACCGGGATATATGGTGAGAGAAGAAGCGCAAAGGGATAAATTAAGTACTAGAGCGGGAAAGAGGGCCTGGAATTTTGAGACGAAGCTGAGGGAGGGAAAGGGAGGGGAGTTAGCGAGAAAGTGTTTGATGGAGGTAGAGGGGAGGAGAGGGAGGGCGATGGAATTAACGAGATGGGAAGAAGAAAGGAGGGAGTTCTTTAAGGATAGAGGTATAGAAGACGAGACTGGAGTCAACTATGAAGAAGTAGAACAAAAGGATAGGGAAAGACAATTAATAGAAAGATGGGGGATGATTGAGGAATCAAAATATAATAAATCGTATAAGGTGATAAAAAAGGAAGGAGTACCAAAGTATTTATAAAAGGGATGGGGAGAGAAAATATGGACCAGAATAGCAAGATTTAGATTGGGAAACGAGGTAAGGGAAGGTATGTATTGGGATAAGAAAGAGAACAGGAAGTGCAGAATCTGTGAATGGGAAGAGGAAACATGGGAGCATGTATGGGAAGGATGTAGGAGAGGAATGGAAGATAAAGGAAGCTGGAAAGAGAATGTGGTGAAGATTCTAGGGGAGGATGGTTTGGGGGAAGAGTGGATGAAGGAGTTAGAGGGTGCTAGGGGAGCAAATGAGAAAGAATGGATGGAAAAAAATGGCAAAATGGAGTTACAAGAGAAGTGAAAGGAAAAGGAAACGGAAGTCGCTTAAATTAGAAGCGTAAAAATTTGTAAGTAATGGTTATGTTTAATAAGTAAATTAAGTTGCGTTTGCGTTATCGCTCTCTCTCTCTCGCTTGCACTCTCGCTTTCGATCGCTCGCTCACTCGTTCGCTAACACGTCCCAAATTGCGCTATCGTCAAAAAATAGAAATAAGGATATAGATATAAGATTTTCTGTAAATAGGTGTAAATAACTGTAAATAGTAAGGATAAGATTTTATAAAACATGTAGAAGGAAGTGTTGTAGGAAATGGAAGTCATGTAAACCCTTAGGGGACACATTATGAATAAAGAAGAATAAAAAAAAATTATTATAATTAATCTTGAATGAAAAATAAAACTGTCTGGTTGAAAATTCAACTGTTTTGTTGAAAACTCGTCTTCTTAGGTTGAAAATTTAAGTTTCTTGATAGAAAATGTGCAATTTACTTTTTTATTCAAAACTCATATTTAGTTGTTAAATAGTCAAACTTAAATTTTTTTGTAGAAATTCAACTATTTTTTTTTAAATTTGTTTCATTTAAAAATTTATCAATTTTAATAGAAATTGCATCTTTCTTGGATAAAATGGCGACTGTTTTATTGAAAATTCAACAGTTTTGTTGCAAATCCAACTATTTTTTGGAAAACTTATATTTTTAATTTGAAAATTCACATATTTTAATTTAAATTGCATCTTTCTTGGATAAAAATGCAACTGTTAGATGGAAAATTCAACTCGAGAACAATTTTGTTAAAAATTGATGCATTTTGTTACAAACCCGCGTGAAAAAGGTTTGCATGGCTCACGCATGGCAATAAACTTGGAAATATCTGGCTAAAGCATGGGTCAAGCATGGCAATAAACTTGGAAATAACTGGCTAAAGCATGGGTCACGGCTGAATCGTAGCATGGCTAAAGCCTTGCTCGTGTCCGTCTTCCATGCATAGGACACGCTAAACACAAATGAATATTTTGAAGAACATGCAAGTGATAGAGACCATTAGCCAGCGCTGAAAATTAAAATCTTAAGATTGCCAATAGCCGACACATCTCTAAATAGTAAGTCCACTACCCGGGTGCACCGGATCGCGCACCAGGTAGTTTAGCACGTATTCTACGAG